>VDFB02273237.1:0-88888 GCA_007258455.2 Sequoia sempervirens | reverse complement strand
CAGTCAATGTGAAGATAAGTTGAAACCATTTTTGAAGAAGATTGTTGTGAACAAAAAAGAGATTTATGAAGCTGAAGAGGAGGATGAAAGTTGGAATCCCTTTGAAGACATTGCAAAAGTTCAAGGGGTATCCACAAATTTGCACTTATCCAAGCATTCTATAGAAGAATGTAATATGCCAGTGGAAGCCTTGAAGAATAGTGAAGTACTCTTGTTTTCTACAAAGGAGAACAGTGAGTTGGCTTGTGTTAAGAAGCCTCATGTTGAAGATTCAAAGAAAGAACTTTTGGAAACAAAAGTTGAAACAAAGATGCATGAAGAGGCCATAAGTGCAGATCCAAATGAAGAAGAAGTTGGGATGGAAGGAGTTATGAATTCAATCAGCGAATTGCTTCTTCACAATTCCGAAGGATGCTCGTTTGAAAGTCAAGCTAAAGAGGAGAAAGAGATAGAGGAAGCAGTAGTCACTTCCTATTCCAAAGCTAATTTGACTAACTCCCTAGAATCATGTGTAGGAGACAACATGGAAGGTGAAATTTCTAGTAGTTATAAGGCAGATTTTTCTTCATCGGAAATAAAGCTAAGGAAAAAAGCTAAGGAATTGGAAGGCACTATGGATGGAATGATGAAGAGTGTTCATCACATGCGAGACAAGTTGAGGAGTACAACTCAAACCATTTTGGAAATCTTTATCCATCAAAGTTGTTCTACATCATCTCAGCCAGTATATAATGATTGCAGCTCAAGTTCACACATTGCTGATAATGGAATTCAAATTTTGTCAAATCTTGATAGAATTCATAGACATGTAGAACAAATGATTTATGATGTGCCTAGGGGAGAAGTTGTATGTTGCATTTCTATTGATGACATGAAGTCCATTAAATTTGCCTTGGAGGAAATTAAATCTAGTCTTTTGCACATCATTCGTAACAAAGACATAGTGGCCAATATTGCTGACAAGGCATTGGAGTGGCATGAGCTTACCAAAACAAAGTTGCAAGAAGTGCATGAGACTTTAATTGAAGCAGAGAATCAGATTTCTGCTGTTCAATATTCATGGGAGCAAGAAAATAGAAGAAGAGCAGAGGAGCTTCAAGAAATTCTTGATGAGTTTGATCTCATACAAGAAACATATGATTTGGAATGCTGTCCTAAGAGACCAAAGCATTCAAATTCTCAAGCTTATCAAGCTTTTGACAATCTCTTGTATGAAGAAGGTTCTAGTAAGGTTTATGTAAATCCTCTTTTTGAAAATGACGAAGAAATTGCTTCAGAGATTACTGAAGAAGGGGATTTGAGTTTGTCTTCCAGCATTGGAGAGTTAATACGTGAGTTGCACGAAGTTGAATCTACTGCTGCTCCTAGTGCAACCATTCAGCAAGAATTGGTAACTCTTGAAACACAAAGAAATGAAGGCATTCTTATTGTTCATCAACAAAGAGTTGATGGGTTTGTTGATGAAGGTTTAATTTATTTTTTGATGAGGATGCTTGTGAGACTCATATCAGATTTTAGTTCATCACCATCTTCTCTTAGAGTGATAGATTTCAGAATTGTATTGGATGAAGGATTCATGGAATCTTTCCGGCAAGTCATATCACAAGATTCTGGATTTGATTTCTTCAACGAACAAAGGTTGGTTGAATACTTCTTGGAGTTTCAAGAAGTGGCATTGCAGATGGAACAAGCAAATCAAAGGATTCGTGTGAGAGAAGTTATCAGTTTGAGAGGTGGCTCTTCATGGTTGTTAGTTTGGGATCCTGGCATTACTTGGGAAGAAGGTAATTTCAAAGTAGATAGACCAACATATAATATTCAGAATGTAGTTGTGACTATTTGCTTTTGTGTTGGAAAATGTCTTCAATTGCAAATTAGTATTTGGGATCTCAAGTATTTTCTTATGAAGAATGGAATGCATAAAAAGAAGGTTGGATGGAGAGATAAGTGTCAAAAATTCTGTTTTATGTTTGTTGCTTCCTTCTTTCTATGTCATTGGTTCTTTATTTCTGATCATAAATTGGTGTTCTGGGAAGGAAATATGATCAGAAGTTGGTTTGTGGTGGCATGTGGTTTTTTGCTAAAGGTGCCACCAACTTGGTTCATGAGCAGTGATGCTCATTTTGATAAAAGATTCTTATGTTGCAGCTGTTGCTTGTCTTCTTGGATGCTGATTTTCCAAAAATCAGATCTCAAGATGATTATTTCAGACCTCTTAGGAAGATAGTTACTTCATTTACAGGCCTCTCCACCTCCTATTTGGACTGAATTTCTACCACAAATGAGCAAGGGAATGATTCAGTATGGTCAAAGTTCAGGTATGGGTTGTTCATTGATGGTTGACAGTGAATTTTGTGGTACCAACTCATACATTACTTTTTGGGACAGCGAGTTATTAGCTGATTTGATTTGTCAAATTGAGACTCTTGATGTGAGACATGTGAATATTTCTTGGAGTTCTTTCAGTGAAATCAGTTTGCTTCAAAGGAAGCATTGTGCATCCTCTTGGATAGGGATGGAGTGTGGAGCGTTGCTCTTGGTTTGGCATTGGTTTAGAAGCATGTTTGAAAATATTTTTGTTGCTGATCAGAATTATGACAGGAAGATTTGGAGGTCCTATAGACTGATATGGGACCCAGTCACTAACATTTTTGGTGCATTGTCTTTTGTGGATCGTGACATGTTGATCCACTTTGAGTATTCAGTTGTTTTAATCAGAGTAGCGCAACGGATTAGAGGAACAGTGTTCCTAAGAAAGTTTTGGAATCCTAGTATCACTTGGGTTTTCTATTCCCCAATTGAAGATGATGAAGCCAATGATGGTCTTCTAGAATTTATTCCCATGATGTTTCAGTTTAATTTTAATCTGGTGATTTCTTTTGTTGGCATCCAGCAGTGCAATGGTTACATCAGTAGGTGTTATCTTTCACCTAGGTTGATTTGGGACCCAGGTATCACATTCAGTTTTAGTTTGGTTCAGTATGGTGATTTCAAGTTGGCATTGGAATTGCTTGAGGACAAGCAATTTGGGAAGGGCTGGATCAGAATGTCCCCACTTTGGCCATACGCTTTATTTGGATTAGCCTATTCTGGAACCAGAGGCTGTTTCCAGGCAGAAAATGGGCTCTCTTCGTGATACTGCCTTCGGGCCATGCTTTTGAGGTTGTTGTGACTTTACTATTTATAGTGCTTCACTATTTTTAGTAAGTCTATCTTTTGGCAAGATTCCGCCTAGCGCTAGCTCAACTTTGCAATTCAATGTTCGGCTTTGGCTTTCTCAAGAGTTTGATGTGAACTTACCATTTATAGCAGCTTGGCTATTTTAGTAAGTCTACTCTATAGTAGTATCATCGCCAGCCTCAACTCAAGTCATCCCCGCTATCCATCGGGCTTCAAAAGATTGGCATTGGTTTGCTACCCTCCATGGATCGAAGTTTTATACTTAGTCAAATTTCATGTTTCTCAGTTGTACCCCACGCCTAGGAGTAATAACTTCATGTTGTTTTAAAAGAGGGGCCATTAAGGGGGTCAATTATGCATTTAATAATTTATTAAATGCTTTATTGTTGCAAAGTGAAAAGGAGGTTGAGTAATATTATATTATTTCAAAAAGTAAAATGCAAAAAGGTGGCATCCCTTTTGGAAGTTGAAGTGATTCAACTTCTTGGAATTTGAAGAGTCTCTTGTTGCTTCATTTGCCAATTGAAGCTTATATATTGCTGCTGTTTGTAGAGCTGATCATCTTTTGGAAAAATATAACGTTATGCTGCTGGTTTGAAATCCAGAATCCGGCTAAGGGTTAGCTTAGCAAATCTACTCCACTCTTCGGGCCTGAAACTATGGTTCCCTAGGTGGTGGACTGAGAGTGTGCTTCATCCAGAAGTACATATTGAGCATTATTGTGGAGTTTTGGTGAGATATTTCCAATTTTTATGTTGCTGGTTTATCATGGCTGAAAGTGTTTTTTGTTGACAGCTTTTTGAGCAAATTAAATATCATTCTGGGTATGTTTGCAAAGTGGTTCTAGACGCAAGGCGACCCCTTCCACAAGAAATTGGAATTTATTTCCAAGTCTTTGATTTTTTTATTGCTAAATCGCCCTTTTCAAGAGCTATACCATCTGTAGAGCATTGAGAATTGTGCCATAAATTAATGGATGACTTTTGAGGCTGTTTCTTCATCTTGTCATGGGCGCCTATCCTCCAAAGGTTCATTGCACTTCGTTTCACGCCATTCGGAGGTATTTTGGTGAAGTTATGAGCATTTAATTAATTCTTATAGTTGCTGGTTATTCATTTCCAGAATTGCAGATTTATATCAGACTTGTTTCAGTTTGAATTTCCAGTCCTTTCTTCATCAATAATTGCTACTATTAATCATGGAATCATTCAGTATCTTGGTGCTTTGAAAACATTGTAATATTGATGTAATTTGCAGCTCTCTTTCTATATTGTAAGACTGTAAACAGTAGTACTGTTCCAGTCCTTTATTGCTGCAATTATTTTCTATTTCTCACATTAAGTACCCCTGGATGGTTTACCGCCAGTGTGGATAAAGAACATTCTAGAAGCTTATCTATTCTATTTGCAGCTGTTCTTATTCTTTGTAAAGCTAGTTAGTAGTACTAACAGCTCTTCCTTTACTTGCTGCAATTTTATATCTGTTTTACACTCCCACAATTGAGTGGTTGAGTTTTAGAATAAACATATATCTTGTTTGTAATTTCCCCCCACGTTATAAGTGGTTGTGTGGACAGTATTCCCCCCACGTTAATAAGTGGAAGAGTGGATTTAAAGGTTGGCTTGCCGCCTAATAATTGTTGTAAACTCACCCACTGAATAAGTGGAGTATTCCCACAGCTTGTGGATGCCTGCACCAGCAGATGAATTGTACTTTCAACTCTGTTTATGCCTAATGATCCTCTGACCATATGCTATCACCTCGCCCACATTGGGATCTTGGTGAACATTCTTGGTTAGAGTTATCTTCTTTGCTGGTTTGCATTTTGGAGCTAACGCTAATCAGTGTTTGGTTGCTGATTTGAATGTTAATTTTGGAAAAAAATTAATGGGGAATATTTCAAGAGTGTTTGACATACAGATTACTGTCAGAAGGGCTGCGCTGAAAACCATGACCAACCAAGTACTGATCAATCTTGAAATACCATGCACGGGGAGCCTGTTTGAGTCCATAGAGCGCTTTCACAAGTCTACACACTTGATGTTCTTTGCCGGCAACCTTGAAACCAGGAGGCTGTGTCATGTAGACTTCTTCCTGCAAATCCCCGTTGAGGAAGGCACTCTTGACGTCCATCTGATGAACCGTCCAACCAAATTGGGCTGCAATAGCGAGAAGAAGACGAATTGTGCTCATCTTGGCAGTAGGAGCAAAAGTCTCCTCGTAGTCAATGCCCTCCAGGAATCCCCTCAGCAAACTAACTGCCTTGTACTTATCCAAGTACCATCCGCATGATACTTGACCTTGTAAACCATTTGCACCACAGGTTTCTTCCCGTGAGGAAGATCGAAGAACCCAGTGGGGTGGGATTCTTCTAAGACTATGATATTCACCGTGACAGCCCTGCTCCCCACTGAATTCCTTAGCCTCACATGGCGAGGGGCTCAGATGTCAGGATGTTACCACAAGAGCAGTTGACGGGTGTTGTTGTTTGCTCTGCTAATGGTAGACCTACCAATGAGTTCATCATCATGAAGATCACCCCATTGTCTTGGCCCACCACTTAGGCTCTAATTTGTGCAGAAGTGCTAACATCTGGAAACAGAGGAACAAGATTCTCGATTTCCGAATAAAGTCATCCGATGCAACCCCGAGGAAAGTCGTGGTGCAGGTCACACTCAAGAGACTCCTTATCTTTAGAGTCAGAATGCTCTGAAGCCCTCCCATCATGGGAACCAAGAGGAAGACGAACACCCTCATCAGGAACCTTCGTAGGTTGATCCACAGGACTGGTGGTAGGAACAAATGGACCAGTAGTCTCATCAATCACAACATCACGGCTGAATATGAGACGATCTGTCTCCACATCAACCAACCTGTAGGCTTTGTGATTCTCGCTGTAGCCAGTAAACATAAGTGTCTGGCTCTTGGAGTCCAACTTGGTACGCTTAGCGTCTGGAATCCATACATGAGCGGTAGAACCGAAGACTCTGCATCGCTCCACCTAAAGCTTTTCATTATAAGGCCCCACTCCGTGCTTCTTCAGAGTCTCTTTAACGGCCCGTAGGTGACCGGATTCAGAGGTAGACTCCAGTTGTAGACCGCTTCAGCCCAAGATTTCTTAGGTACATTTCACTTGTTGCTAGAATGAGCTATTTCGTAATGGTGCTGCATTCCTCAAGGCTCAACTACACCATTCTCACGGAGGGTGTAGGGGTGTGGCAAGTTGGCCAATGCCGCAGCATGCGCAGAAGTCAGCCTGAACAAACTCCCCTAATATCGACCTTAGAGTAAATAACTGAACCCATTCTTCTCAACTAAGGCTTTAAACTCGTTGAAAGGTGCCGAACACATTCCGACTTTTGTTTCAAAATACACCTACATTTTCCGAATCAAATCAATATCAACAAACAATAAAAAGTACCTGGACCCAGAAAAAAGGAGTGTTCATCGGTCCACATACATCAGCGTGAACCAGTTGAAGTACCTTGGAGGCTCGCCAAGAATCACCATCCGAGAACAGTGTTCGATGCTGCTTGCCAGCTTGACAGGCTCCACAAACTCCATGATTTGTTGTTTGGATCTCAGGTAGACCAGCAACAAGACCTCCCGAGATAACCGAGAGGTAGTGGACATTCAAGTGCCCCATAACGCCGATGCCAAAGTTTGTTGATGGTTGTACTTCGGGCTGCGAGAGCGTGCTCCTGAGAATCACCGGAATCAGCAAGTCGATACAGACCATGATCCTCAAGTCCCATCGCAATTGTTGTACGAGTCTCCCTATCAACGATGTTGCAAGTGGACGAACTGAAAACAACATCTAACTGGGGAGAATGCCGCATGATCTAACTAACGGAGAGGAGATTATGTTCCATCCCTGGAACATAGTAGACTTCGAGAAAGAGTAAATTTCTTCCTCTTGAGTGAATCTGGACAGTGCCCTTACCAGCAACTGTGTACTCTTCGCCTCCTCCAAAAATGACAGAACCTGAGAAGGGTTCGAACTTTGTGAACCAATCCCGACGATGAGTAAAATGCCGCGAAGCCCCGGAATCGATATACCAAGCAGAAGAATGTACCGGATCTGCAGTTCTCTTGGCCATAAACGCATAGAATGCAAACTCTTTCTGCTCAGTGTGCTCAGCGACATGTGCCTTCTGTTGAGATCCTCCCTGCTTCTTTTGTTCAGAAGCCATCCGAGTGCGACAATCAGCCTTGATGTGACCGTATTTGTGGCAATAATTGCATTGAACGTTCTTCTTCTTCTTGCTGTCCTGTGAAGAACCAGAGCCTTTCGGCTGAGAAGATTGAGGCTTCCCTTTGTTCTTAGCAGAAGATTTGGCAGAGAACGCTTGTTCTGTGGAGGACGAACTGGTACTGCTTCCAAACTACTGTCTCCAACGATCCTATTGTAGAAGCTTGTTACACAAGTCTGGAAACTTCAAGTCAACATTTGTTGAAGTAATATTGAGCGTCTCAATGAAATGCTCGTAAGATTTTGGCAAACTCTTAAGAGTAATGACCATGTCCTCTTCCTCCATCTTTCGTCCAATGGCTTCCAGCTGGTCGCGAATCTCTGTGATCTTCGTCAAATGCTCTTGAAGAGTGGTGTGCTTCTCGTCCATCATTATTGAAAAAAGCATGTTCTTAAGAAAAAATGCAAGACTCTTATCTGACGTTTCATGGAGATCCTTCAGAGTTGTCCATACCTCAGCAGCTGTTTTTCCTGACGGCACTTGTGGCAGCTAATCGTCAGTGACGGAAAGCTTGATGAGCATGACGGCTTCCCGGTTGCGTTCATCCCATTTGTCCTGATCCTTTCCGGCTACAGTGGGTTGAGGTGAGTGCCCCAAGACGACCTGATCGAGACAACGATATTCAAAGATCGTCAACATACGCTGCTTCCAGGTGTTGTAATTCTTCCCTTTGAACTTCTGGCTGCTTTCGAGCATTATGTTCGTGAGAGATGCCATCACGTACCTCGCGGTCAAATTGGTGAAGGCAATATAATGTAGAGAAAACAGAAATACAGAAACCCGAACACGGATTTTGAGGTTTTATCGAAAACCTAGAAAAGATAAACAAAAACCCAAAAGGATGGAAGAATACCCAGAAAATTTTGACAACACGAATTTCGAGGCACGAAAAACGAGGTACCTAGAAAAATCTAGTGACAACCCAGTTGAGATCTCGCAAAACCCAGAAGGAATCTGCGATCAAAAAAAAAATTCGACTGCAAACTGAGGCACAGAAAACGAGGTACCCAAAAAAAATGGACGACGACCCAGTTGAGATCTCGGAAAACCCAGAAAGAATCTGAAACAAAAATAATTTTTCGACTTCAGATGAATGAGATAATCTCAAAACCCTAGTCGGCTTTGTCTAGAAACTTCAAAAAGTTGCAGAAAATGAGCTTGAATCTTCAAATCGTGACCAAAGGAGCACGAAAAAGCACGACCAGTCTCAAGTAAAAAACGCAGTCAGATTTTGGACGAAAATCATTCGAAATCTGGGCCGAAATCTTGTCAAAATGAAGGCAGATCGCGCGCGCCTAAAAAAGCAGCCCGTAATACACAGAAACGCTGGAAATCACGAGCAAAAAATGCTTAAGAATCTCGGCCAGAGATTTATAAAAAAAGCGACCTTCAGCAAACTTTAGAAAACGCGCCCAGAACTGAGAAATCGCGGCCAAATAGAACATACGGCCAGAAACGCGAAAAAACGCGTCTAGCAGATGTCGCGTGGCCAGACAAAGAAAAAAATGGCCAGAAAAAAAAAAAAACACGAAATCCATGCGAAATAGACGACGAGCCACAAAGAAAATGCAGCCGACGCAGCTAGGGCACACAGGCGTTTTCAAAAACCCTAACAGAAAAAAATTCGAATTACAGAAGCCACGAATTTTTTAGGGTTTGTTTTAGGCTCTGATACCATGTAAATGGTAAAGTTACTTGACATTAACATTAAAAAGTTACATTATATATAAGTGCATAAAAGCACTGTAGATATTAAATATATCTACCTAACTGCAAGTTACTGTAGAAACAGTAACAACAAAAAAGACTAAACAACATTGACCATTAAATAAATATAAGAATATAATTTATTCTAACATGTTCTATGGTGTTCAGAGATGTTGAATGACATTATACATTGAGTTTTGGACTGTATATCCTACGTGTGCTAATGTATGTGGGAATAAATGTGGTGCACAACTCATATAGAGTTGCCTATGAAGATGTGTTGCATGATCCTTGGCACTATGCTAGTGATACATGATGCAGAGGGTTGCAGAAGAGTTGTATGATGTCTTCTAAGTTGCACAACATGGTTCCAAGCACTATGTATGTGGCATATGATGCAGTGAGCTATGCACATTGGCGAGACATGATTCTTGGCATTTTGCACATTACACATGATTCAAGGAGTTGTGTGTGAGATGCACTACCATGCAAAAAGGCATGCATGACTGTGCAGTAGTGCACAAATCATTTACCCCTTTTTTAAAGGCAATCATCCCGATGGTACTAAAAGATATTTGTGCAATCTACGGTGATGGCAACACAACATCTTTGAACTATGGAATTATTTCAAGAACCCAATACCTCTTACCGAATTGTGATGCTCCAAGAATTGGCAACATATACACCTTGGTGATGATGCAAGTAGGGATGCCCAAGGACTCTATCACATGAGTCAATTGGTATGACATCACATACTACCTCCTCACAAAAAGGATGAATAGCATATGTAAGCGGCATTGAAAATTGATATGTATACCTTTAGTGCTACAAGAACTGATCCATCCCAAAATAAAAGGCTGCAAATGAGACATGGTTCGTAAATTCAACTGTACAATGGAGGCTTTAGAAATTAGGTTCTTCATGTTATTGTCATCAACCAAAAAATCCAATGGCTAATCTTGCACTCGCATCTATGAATGGAAAAAGTGCTCTACTTCAACATCTATGGTGAATGTTGGAGTTGTGTTGAGACAAACAACTTCAAGGTCTATTTCTTCCACTTCAAGCTCATGTGAACTCTCTACATTTGTGCGCAAACAAATTCTTGTACGCATGGCACTTTGTGTTGGAGTGGCAATTGGTTTTGTGTTTGCACACCATTTACCTATCTTGGACTATTTGTTCTTACTCAAAGGTGTTTTTTTTGGCACAAGAGATTGGTCTTGTTTTCCTTTCATCATTGACTCCTTAATGATAGTCGAGTAGTGATAGGCTTCAAAAATCAACTTGACCTTTGCCAAATTCAATTTGGACCAAATGAATGGTCGCATGAGGACTCTATACTACTCTAATTAAAATGTGCCTGAATTCACAAAGAGATCATGAAGGCATCAATGTAGGTGTGAATTATCTAGTTACATCCTTGTTGCAATTGTTGCCACTGAATATAACAGTTATCATAGACATCTTTAGAATAGTATTCATCCTTGAAGGCTTCCAAGAAGTTCTCCCAAATTGACTCAAATCTTTCTATTTGATCCTCCCATAGAGAATGGGCTTGCCAGTATTTCTTGATGGGTGAAGAGACTTTTAGAAGTATGGTCTTAATCGTTTCTTCATCAAAAAAATCATTCATAGAGATATGAATCTAGCTAGGTTAACTAGTTATTTACTACATCTACATCTACATCTGTTTTATCGTCAAACACAAGAACATCTAAATTCACTTGGACTCTAGGGGGAACTCAACCAACAAAATTTTTAACTAGCAATTGGGCCAATGGAACCACTAGTGTGAGGACTTAAGCAAATTGGTTGAACAAAAAATTCATTGTTCTCAAAGATCCTATACAATTTCATATTTGATCATCATGTGGACTACATCTTGAGCTTCTTCCATCTAAGCTCGTTTGACATGGCTTGCGAGATAATTTGATGGATCTCATGGTTTGACATCAAGGCTTAGATACTTCAATCTCATTTGATAGGCCATACAAGATGAATCACTCTGATATCAATGATCTGAAACCCAAGTTATCCAAGGCATAACACTCTAAATGTGGATTGAATACAAGAATTGGAATAGAAAATTTTATTAATCTATGCATTTTGTACATGGCATACTCTCGAGGGAGATGTATACTTGTGTATTTTCTCCTATCTATCCTATATCCACCTATCTATGTATTCTTATGTTATAGATGTACATATATAGATTACATATTTGTGAAGACAAATGGTCATTAGGGAAGTTGAAATGATTGAGCTTCAATATGTGATGCTTCGCATCCTTATGGTTAGAATTAAGGTTGCCTGATGTGCTAACAAATGGTGTGTCATGAAACAGCTCCAAAAGGTGTGCTAGATTTATGCACAATATTTTGAGATGTTGCACAACATCCTACATTTGAATTCTAGAACGTGTCATGTGTTGCCTAAGTTGCTAATGTGTGTAGGTGTACATGCAAAGGAAAACTCAATTAGAGTTGCCTATAAAGATGTGTAGCATGATCCTTGGTGTTACATGAGTGGCATATGATGTAAAGGGTTGCACAAGAGTTGTCGATGTCTTGAGTTGCATGGCATAGTTCCAAGCATTGTGTGAGTGGCACATGATGCACAAAGTTATGCACGTTGGCACAACATGATTCCTAGTACTACAAGCACAGCAGTTGGTGCAAGGAGCTACTTGGGAATTGCGTGTTAATATTAGGTGTTGTACACTTTACAAAAATGAGTAACATTGTATGTATTTAATATTTGTAATGTGTTGTAAATATAGGCCACATGGAAAAATGCACCCACATTCAAAACACATTACAACACTTGGTGTTTGTATCATGACGTGTGTAAGAGCATCTATGTCACTATAAGATGTGTAAGAACATCTAACATTGTAAGAAGAGTAAGAGAATCTATTACATGTACGAGTGAGCTACAAAGTGAACTCAGAAGGACACTAAAGAGACCTATGACTCATAATGATGGCATGCATAAAAGCATGTTGTAAAAAGTTTGAATGGGCCGAATTGGAGAGCCCAAGTTGGTGAGTGGAATATTTGACCTTGGGAGTTACATATTATCCCCAAAAGGTGCACTCACCATGACGGGGGGTGGAATTTGTGGAAATCAATTTCAACCATGGTTTTGGAAAACACTTATAGTTCTTGGTTTTGACTTGGTCGATATATTGGATGCTTCAAATAGAGGTTTTAGACACTTGTAGATTTGATGGGGTGATTTTTCCTAAATTTATAGACACAAGTTGAAGATCTCTACTGAAGGGTTGATACCATAGCAGCAAAAATATTTTGGGGAAAAAATCGGCAAACCAAAAGTATGATTTTTTCAAAACATCAAGAAAAAATGAACTATCAAAAAATATTTAAAAACATAAAAACAGAGAAAAACCTACTATTTTTTAATTTAAAGTCATTTCAATAGCATAGAGATATAGAGAGAAATCTAGGGTGGCAACCCCTAGCGTGGTCAAGGGGCAATGCTTCTCATGGGGGTCTAGTCAACAACCAACGAGGTCAAGGGTAGTGCCCTTCACGGGGTCTAGGGGCAATGAGTTACAATGCCACTTCCACTAGCCCTACCATACGTACAAGTTGCCTCATCTAAAGAGATTTTTGGCAAGTTGTGCAACAATAACGTCTAAGTCAACACACTCAAGAGTTAAATCCCAATTCCTCGTCACCCTCTCATTGTAATCAAGTTTCTTATGTGACAAGAGATCCCAATAAATAATGGAGATTTAGGAGTGAAGACCTTGATGGGGTTGAGGGGCAGCACCCCTCGTAAAGATCTGGGAGTAACATAAGAAAATTACTTCGAGGGGATGTCCCCCTACCATCCCACCACCGTTGTTCAAGTCTTAGGGACATTTCTGAGATGCCCCCTAGTTTGGTGACTTTGAGATGTCCCAAAGACGTTTAGGAGACTTCAAGGTGTCTCCCAACCATCTCAGGGACTTCCAATTGTTGCAAAAATTAAGTGATGAATTTGTGAAAATGGCATTGCCATGAAGGTTTGTGAGGTTTTGAAGGCTCAGTCCCCCAAACTCCTACAAGGGGAGCTGCCCCTTGACCCCACTAGGGGATCTACCCCCACAAGGGGCACTACCCCTTGACCGCAAACCTCCACCCACCATTTTTAATGTTCAATGAAATCATTGCCATGTTTTTAATGTTTATTAGTTTAAACTTTACTTTGTATGTCAAAGTTTCATTTGCAATTCTTGTACTTATTCCTGATTTTACCCCAAACCTCTACCCACCATTGTTAATGTCAATGCAATCATTGCCATGTTTTTAATGTTTATTAGTTTAAACTTTACTTAGTATGTCAAAGTTTCATTTTCAATTCTTATACGTATTCCTTACACATCTTTTTATAACTAGTTTTTCAAGTACTATATGTATTTGTGCCCCCGCCGCCGCCACCCTCCCCCCCTCACCCCTCCCCTTCACCACCTCGCTACCCCTACACCATCGTCCCCTCATTGTCCCCAAACTTAGGCCTTTGGTCCCCCCCATTCCCGAAACTCATCCCCCACCTCTCCACCAAGAAACTTCATGGAACTATGTGAAAAACAAAATAAAAAAATTCACCTTACTCTATTATTTTCATAGAACCAATGAAAATTGTGGGAGGAAAACAAAAATGTATTTCATTTCTATTTCAGATATTTATATTTATTAATAGCTCTTAAAGTAAATCAATTAACGTTTATGAACAATTTGTAAACTCTACCATAATATACCACTTAATATCATATAATCGCAATTTTTTCGTGATTTTTGCTACTTTGGTTGATATTCTCAAAGTGTATTATAATTTGGAAATTGCAATTAATTCATTGAGTGCTCCTTTGATGATGTTTTTTTTTCCAAAAGGGTTTTCCCAAGGTATAGGTAGTGTTGTGTTTGATTGATGTTGAAATTGTTTAGTGGTGCATAGACCATACCCCTTATAACTCCTATTATAAATAAATTACATCAAAACATCGAATAGGAGGTCTTTGAAGAGAAAAATAAACCTTTGAATGAATCTGAAATGTCTTAAAACCTATACTTTGATTGGCAACATTCCTATGTTTTCTTACAAAGACAAAAAATCTTAAAGTTCCTATTTCGTAGACCATATGCATGTTTGAATGATGTGATTTAACAAAGAAAGTTGGTTTTGTGGGTCTTGAACTCATTATCTCCCACATCAAAAGCAATGACTTAGAGAATTCCCTCACACCAACTATCTAAGCACAAATATATATAGCTTTACTGCATTATTTTTGCACTCTATTTATTGTTTATCTATGGACAAAATGGTAGTGCCCAATTTTGAACTCATGACCATACACCTACAAAGATAATTCTTTAACCAACTTTGCTGCACATATACACTGATTTCAAGTAAGTCACTCACATTCTACTAACATCAAACAGCCAGTAGAAAATAAAATAAAATGAAACATGAAAATGCTTTCAATGTGCAAACCACTATGACAACTTACTAACAAGGAATAATTTATGATACTAAATCAACCAATCCCAAGATAGTGTTGGACGTTGTTTCCTAACTGAACATACAAATTTGATGTACATGGTGAAATCCACATCGAATAAGCAACAGGTGATCCACTATATGGCAAGTGTTTTGCTGCCTTTACTACCAAGTGAACTCTTTTGTTGCACTATTGACACATCCAACACACTGTTTAACAAAATTTTGACAAGCCAAAAATAGAAAAATAAGTTCAATTACATGCTAGTGAACATCTTGGAGATGGAAGGCCCACAAGCTGACAACTACATTGTCCATCAATGGCTAGTCTTTCAATCAATGTGCAAAGAGCCAGCAAAAAGTCACATCATGAATGAGAAATACTATCCATAACATTAACTACACAGGGTGATTTACAGGCTTTTGCATTTGGCTTATATAAGCCATTCTTTCAACCATTTCAACCTCCTAACAACCACATAAAAAACTGATCACTACTCAATAAACACATTGTCATAACATTACATTAACCTACTAACATAATAACACTAACCACAAAAACAAAGTTTTGGATCATAGTATCCACCATACCAGATAGATTTATTTATTCCATTTATATTTCACAGTGTATTTCCTGTCTTGTTGATGTGTTTTTCGTGACCACACCAACACAGAATAAAGTTTCCAACAGATACTCTATCCTCTCTTGATCAAAGTATTCCGCATGCTAAGATTGCAAGAAAGTTCATGCATTCAACTCCAAGGTTCCTTTATGCAGCAGATAGTCTCAGTTGGCTTGATGTGATTTGCTGGTAATCTCAAGGGGGGCTTACGCAATTGTTCAGTAGCGGACAACAAACATCAAATTAAAGGGTTTCACGTGGTTCGAATGATTTGGCAGGTAAGTGCAAGTTTCCTAACACTAACCAGAAATGAACTGAATTTAAATGAGTGCAAGAATAAGAGATGCTATAATTCTACTCTAAGGTGTGCGACATGGCGATCAATTCTCGTAGACTTCAACCGAGCTTTGCTTTGCCTCGCTTCAGACAGCTTCCACAAAACCGGTGCAATCTTCAGAGGAGTAATCAAAGGTATTCAAATCATGATTCAACATGAAGACACCATCACAACGACGCATGCCAACATATAAACCATAATCAAAGTTAAGTTCACAATGTTCCAGTTGACCACGCAAGGCGAACCCACTGTCAGCGAGCCCACTAGTGGTATGGATAAGCGAAGTTTTGTTCAAATTAAGCACCACATTCCACAATTACTAACTACTTACATGAAATGAAATCTACTTTACTTTAAGATACTTCAAGATACTAAGTGAATTGGAAGGACGAAGAAGCCTCGCTAGCTACTCACAACAAAAGAAGAGATCACCATCAATGATAACTCTTTTTATTGAGAGAGTGTTCACAACAACTTCTTACAAAGTATTCAAATGGAAGACTTTCCTTCCTTTTCAATCTAAGCTAAACTATCAAACTACGCTACCTTCTATTCTATCAATCTCCCTCTATTCCTTCTTTGCTATTCTAATGAGGTACAAATGAGGGGGGATGCCCCTTTATATAGCTGGCCAAGTCCAATGGACGGCTCAGATCGAGCCATATAAGCCCTAACCCTAAAAACCGCCACCAAGAAAAGTGGGGTAATAAATGAGCAATTAATGTCCACCATCTTTCTAGAAGATTCTTGTCCATAGACACGTTCGCATTGTTCTTGTTCCTCTTCTCAACTGCAAACTGGATGAGTCTGATCATTATGGCTTCAACTTCTTCCTTAGTCTTGAGGGCATTTCAGTGCTTGAGGATGATCTTCTTCTTAGCTGTCACTCTTCAACTCTTCAACGCCCGAGCCTTCATTATTTTTCCATCCCTGATCCTGAAGGATTCTTCAGTCGTGGACTCGAGCATTTCTTCCCTCGCCATCTACCTCTCTAAATTGAGTGCATATTAGGTTATTCCAACACTTAGCCATTTCTTCCAACATGCAACTTTTCTTCTTTCAAGGTTGTAATGTTGTCTTGGATTACTTGCTTCATCGCTTCAAGTCATCGTGCTCTGGCCCCAGCGTTCATCCTGCAAAACAGATAAAAAGAAGAGCATCAGAACACTTATAATAAAAATTCACTTTACTCACTTGATATCCATATTCTGATCTCCAAGGTCTAAGTGATCTAGTTCATCCTTTTCCTCTAGCAAACTTCATCTTCAAATTCTTCATGCCTTAGCCAAATTTCCAACCCATCTGCCTTAGAAATAATTTATTTCCTCTAGAAAATTCATCAACCAGGCGCCCGAGTGAAATTTAAATCTTAAAGTCCTTGGCAAGGTGTGGAAAATTTTAAAATCATCTCCTTGTCGAAGATATCCAGTACCCAGAAGAAAATTCCCCTCAGAAAATGCCAAATTCATGTGTATTACTATGAAGGGGTACATTTAATTTTTGCAATTTATACCTTAGAAAAAATATTTCAACATCAAAGTTCATCTTTACTCTTCCTCTCTGGGCGTATTTTTTTTTCTCTTGCTTTGCCTTGGACAATTTTATCCAACTTCATGAAGCTGGCGCATTTTGACTCCTCCTCTGCCAGTTTGTACATGCCTTAGTAAACTTTATCATCCCCTCCCAAGGTTAGGCGTATTTCTCTAGGGGAGGAGAGATTTCAACACTTAGAAAAAAAATTCATTATCACTATGAACATGGGCGCATATGAAAGGTCTAGGAGGAATTTCATTTTGCCTTAGATAAATTTTCTCTCATCCATCTCCAATCATGGGCGCATTTGAGGTGTAGTGAAGGAATTAACAATACTTGGAACATTTTTTAAAGAGCCACCACCTTCAACATCTTTGGGCGCATATCAAAGGTCATGGAGGAAATTTTAACACTCAACTTTTTTTCCTTTAGCTACCAGCCAACTTGGGCGCACTTGGGACCCTCTACAGGAATTTTACAACACTTAATAACTTCTTCAAGCACCTTTCCAATATGGGCACATTTGGGGGGTCATGGAGGAATTCTTCATGACTTAGAAACTTTCTTAGTTCTATCTCCATCAAGGGTGCATCTAGGGGGTCCTGCAGGAACTCAACACTTAGAAACCTTTCCAACGTCCTCCATAGTCTAGCAAGTTGGGCGCATTTGAGGTACCAAGGAGGAATTTCCAACGCCTTGAACATGTCTTAGCTCCACCTCCAACATGGGTTCATTCAAGGGGTCAAGGAGGAATTTAAACTTTCCTTTACTACTTCTCTCCTTGGGCACATTTGAGGTGTGGAGCAGGAATTCTTCATGACTTAAACATTTTTTTATCACCTCCTTCCTGATGATGGCACATTTGAGGGGTCAAGCAAGAAATTTCACATACTTGAAAATTTTTTATCATCTTCATCAAGTTGAGGGCACATTTAGGGGGCTGAGCAGGAAATTTCACATACTTAGCCACTTTTTTCATTCTTCTGCCAGTCATCCAACATGGGCGCATTTCAAGGGGTGAGCAGGAAATTTCACATACTTGGACATTTTTTAGCTTGCTTGCCCTTGTTTACTATATTTAGTAAGTTTCTGGTTTTCACCCTTCTGAAGCTTGGATTGATTTAAAATTTTCACCATAGGACCTTCATGATCTAGTTGATCTGTTCACATTGCCATCTTGCACCGACCTGCTATTTATAGCATGTTTCTGGAGGTGATTTACTATTTATAGTAACTCCTTGGTTTCAGGACTTCTGCAACTCCGCTTAACTTGAAATCTGACTGATGTGATCCTCATGGGTTGACTGGCCTGTTCACACTCGTGTCTCGCGCTGACTTGCTATTTACAACCTGTTTCAGAAGTGACTTACTATTTATAGTAAGTGCTCGAATTGCCTTCAAATTTTACCAATGGATTCCTTGAAAGATACTGATCGCAATGGGATACGCTGGCTTTCGGAGATTCTGGCATTTGACCCCTCATTTTAGGTCCTGGAGCTAGAAACCCTAATCTGACTTGCATATTGCTCAAATGATCTCCGTTTGACCCCGTTACTGTTGCAGTTCGCTCTATTCGTGATGTTGAAGTGCTGGAGAGCTACCGGAGTGATCCTGCTAAAAATAGTAAGTGTCCGAAAAAGTGACCAATCAGTTGCCAGATGTGTTTGCATGTCACATAGCCCGAGAGATCTCACAAAACCCAGGAAAACCCAGCAAACTGGATTGCATGCGGGCATTGGTTAAAAATAGTAAGTTCCTGAAAAGTGATCAACTCTACCTGCATGTCACCTTGCTGCATAGCTCTTGAAAAACCCATGATGAATATGTTGACATGCACTGAAAAATTTTGCATGCAAACCCTAAAATTAGCCTCCAAAGACAACTCTTGAAAAAGGTCTTGATCCTGGTTTGCATGTTACATCGCTGCGAAGCTCCCGAAAAACCCACAAAGAATATCCAGACATGCGTTGAAAACTCCAACATGCAAACCCTAAAAATAGTCTTCGAAGTGAAGACTGTTGAAAGTTATCATCTCATCTTGCATGTTATATCACCGCGTAGGTCTCGAAAAACCCAGAAATATTCTCTAGACATGCACTGAAAAACTCTGCATGCAAACCCTAAAAATGGCCTTTGAAGCCTAGACTGCTAAAAATAGCAAGTTGTTCGTTTCAACTCAAAATTTGTCAGCAAGCAGCTTAAGGTGCTCTGGATGCAGTGTCAAGCTTAGACTTTAATTTGCCCACTCAATTTGACTTCAAACTGGCCAAAATATTCAAAAACCCTAATTTCTCAGACTTGGCCAAAATTCCAAGTTTAAGCTCAAAGACGGGCACATCCCTAGAAAGACAAACGGAGCAAAGAAAGAGACAGCAGGAAAACCAAAGCCAAAAGACTAGAATGGAGCAAAAATTATGGGGTCCTGTTGATGCGGTTTTTGTGACCATACCAAACAGCCGAAGAACAAAATAGTTTGGGGCTACTCCGTTCTCTCTTGATCAAAGTATTCCATGCGCTAAGATTGCGAGAAAGTTCGCATGTTCAACTCCAAGGTTCCTTTAGTGCGAATAGACCCAGTTTGGTTGATGTGTATTGCTGTGTTCGTACGAGGGGACTTACACAATTGTCCAGATTTCTTGCAGTCAGCAGCTAATGTATGATATTGAAGGGAAATTCTTACGTGTATGATTTGGCAATGTGCTCTCTCTCCTAAAACTAATAAGAAAGTACGGAAAGTAAAGGGGAAAGGGCCTAAGAAATTTATACTCTATTCTAAATGCAGGTATGTGGGGCTTCGTCTCAATAAACTTCAACCGGATTTCACCTAGCCTCCGTCGGACAGCCTCAGCAAAATCGGTGCAATCTTCAAAGGGGATAGCGAAAGGTGTTCAAGTTATAGTTTAACATACGTACACCATCAGAACAACGCATATAAGTATGTAAGCCATAACCGAAGTTAAACACAAGATAATGTCCAGTTGACCACGCAAGGCAGACTTATCATCAACAAGCCGCTAGTGGTATGGAATAAAGCGAAGCTATCTCAATAAAACACCACACACCGAAGTAAGCTACTTGCATGAATCTAATCTACTTGGATACGAAAGGAAGAAGAAACCTTGCTAGCATTTCATGACAAGACGAATTCCATCATCAATGAAAAGATCTATTATCATAAAATGTGTTACACAACAATCTCTTCAAAAGTTTTCAAAGGGAAAACTTTCTCTCTTCTCCAAATTATGCAAAATGCTCTACAATACTACACTATCTAGCTCTAAAGCTCTCTCAATGTCTACTCTGATTCTAACTTTCTAACTGTCTAACTATCTATGTTGCAAATGAGGGGGACTCCCCCTTTTATAGCTAGCCCAGTCCCAAAGGACGGCTAGGGTTACAATCAATAGAGTGGCCAGAATCGTGCCACCTCAGCCCTAACCCTAAAAACTGCCAGAATAGGGAGTGGTACATTAAATGAATCAAAGATTCCCACTCACTCCCAAAAATAGAAAATGTAATAAATGCTCCACATTCAATCTTCTAGAAGATCCTCGTCCAGTAGTGTGTTCCCATTGGCCTTCTCTTTGACTGCCAACTCAACAAATCTGCTAAGTACGGCCTCAACCTCATGAACTGAAATAGGCGGAACACAATCCAACTGAAACTCTAACACCGTGACTGAGTGCTCGTGCCTTGTACAAGATTTTCTCCAAGCAGCTAATGAGTCCTGCGTGTTCAGGATCAAAGTGGAGAATGTAGCGGTATTCTCAAAGTCATCCTGTACAAAGGTCTTAACATCTGCGAAGAAGGGAACCAGCAAACCCCTCAAATTATCAAAACTTATCTCATCTGGATTCAGCCGCCTAGCAAATATGGCCTCAAAAGTGTTCTGAACTCCATCTATGATGTTGGCCATAGCCTTATGTATCCTGGCTGAATCCGCCTGTGCTGCATCGAAGAAGCCACGCCCTGTGATAGCCGAAGAATACCACCGAGAGAAATCATATCGGTCATTCGCCTGAATGACACCTCCATCGATCAGCAACTGCAATGGCACATGCCTCAACACCTCAAGACGCTGGATCACCCTACTCTGATAGATAGAGGCGTCGCCCCAAGCATGATCCACCGCATCCATCCGTGTCAAAATAGTAGAGGCCTACTGAAAAGCAAAAGATAGGTCCTCCATAAATTTCACCCGTCTTTCGATTACGAACTCCGCATTACAATGCGCCTCTTGTGCCATCCTCCCCGGCTCTACTAAAGTGGTTTGACTCTCTAGGAATATCTGTTGGAGGCTCTATCACTGGTACATCCTGCCCTCGAGAACGAGACAACTGCTGAACGTATCCAACTAACGCCTTGTGTTCTCGTTTCAACTTCTTATATTTTCCTTCTTTTTTGAACAATCTATCCTTGAGGGCAAGGAAGGAGTTATCACACTCCTCAACAATCTGAGCACCAGTAGGGCGTCCCAAGTCAAGAGTGGTGACCACATAATTTTCAGGAGCTGCTTCATTCCGATCACACTCGACTCGTGGGACAGCAACGTGAAGAGTACGAGAGCCACCCTCATCCGTGGAGATCTTCGAAAACTTTCTTTCCTTCTTCTTCGGTGGAGGAGCACTGATCTGGTTCAAAAATTCTTCCATCTCAACTGCTGGATCAATCTCCTCACTCGGGCTTCTTCGCATTCTATCTCTAAGCCAATCGGGCACCTCATATAGTATATCAAAGGGCTGCTGCTCCTGTGCCTCGACTTCTCTAACCTGTTCCACTTCTTCCTCATTCTGGCGAGGCTCATCGTCCTCAAGTGGCTGAGTGTCACCTGACACTATATCATCATCGCCATCGTTCATGGCCGCCTCTAACTCTGCTTTGGCCCGGTCGATAGTCCCTCATCATCGATGTGATCAAGCCCTAAGGTACATTGGCACTCTGGCCAATCGACTCCCTCCGTGGAGGCTGAATATCATCCTGTATCTCCGGTACCTGATTCAATGTAACCCTCTGATCAGCAAACAAAGAAACCTCCTGTATGCTTGGAGAACGTGTCTCCAAGGGTGCTGCTACTGTAACTCGTGGAGGCTCTGGCTGAACTAATTCTTTCTTTCTGGACTCTACACGGACCCACAGTGTAATCTGTTTCTTCCTTCTTTTTGTGGTGCCGTCCTGTGATCTCCCATCATATTGTAAGTCAAAGGCAATTGACCTACTTTCAATCCTATTCGCTCCTCCACTGTCAGCCCATGCAGGTGAATGTCATGGCGAAGGATGGAAGAGTATCAAGATCCAAGCGACCACCGAGACTCACGACCAATCAATGGCTGAGTGGAGTATCCCAGAACAGCTGCATAATGCGGATGAACAACATCCATGTCCTCCAGCGACTGTGATGGAGCTGGAACTACCTCACACTCCACGGTCAGTGTCGGTAGCCAGAGAGAACATTCTCTTCCTCACTTCAATTTCATCAACTGCATCAGCCCAATAATCCTCAATGGTGGCCTTATGTTTAAACTCCTCCGACAGAACCCAATTGATGTTATGGTGTGGGTCATAGTGTTGTCGGCTAGTATGATATGAGAAATGATAAAACTGAAGCTCACTCTCGGCTTCCCTAGCTGCCTGTATCGAAGGACACACCTCATCCGAGTTGCCCATCACAATTGGAAACTCTATCCCTCCTTTCTTCTTCTTCTTCTGGATTTTGTCAAAGGCAAGCAATTGTCTGGATACCTCTAGCATTATCATCTTATCGGTTGGGTACTTAGGCAGCCTATAAGGGTATGAGGAAAAACCTTGCAGCCTAATATATGAAAATCTTGGAAACTGTATAAACCAGCACCCATACCTCTCAATCAGCTCCTGTGCACTTCTAGAGATTCTGTGATGCAACCTCTCCTGAAGCAGCCTCGTGATGTACATGGTGAATGAATCGTTGACACGCTTGTAGTAGGTTGTGCTTGACAGGTGCAACTGTGTACACGCCTCATGGATTTTGAATTGATGAGAGCCACAACCGATGGGTTCCTTGTAAGAAATTCCTCTGTACCTCGTCATCCGTGCCAACATATAAATGAGATAGGAGCTCATGTAAAACGTTTTAGTCCTTCGCAAGCTCAGGAGTTGCTCATGTATGTTATCGCTGATCATCTCAGCCCAATTGACATAATCCTTTCCTTCTAACACCAGGTTGATGTAATAAAACATCCAAGGTTCAAAAATATAGGACTGTGGGCAACCACCAACCCTGCTCAGCAACATGATAAGATCACAATATTCTTGCTTTAGGTCTTCGGCTATGATCTGCTTCGGCAACTTCGCACGAGAAGGCTTTGGAGTGCTCATCCAGTGAGTGTTAATTGTGTCCATGCATCTCTCGAAAGCTGAAGCATACATCCGCTCCGCTCGCTCCCTGGACTTGTAAATCATGTTTCTATGCACCGGGATCCCGAAAGCTTCACCAATGGCTGCCGGAGTGAGGTTGGCAAGCACTTGGCCATATGGTGACGTGATCGACCGGTGTTCTTTCTCGTAACAGTTGGCGCACTCCATGATAAGCTCTGAGCACTGAATGGCTGGCGGAAAACCAGCAGCTACATATATCCCACTTCGGACGATGTTGTGCGAAGTGACCGAAGCCCGATGACTTCCAATCCCGAACAGCCTGTTCTTGAAGGTCTCCAAGTTGATAGAGCCCAAGTTCGTGTCTGTCAACTTGCCCAATTTTGAAATAAACTTCGACTCTGGCATGAATGTTTTGCTGAGCTTCTTGATCGTAGCCTGTCTTGAGGCACCATTGTCCTTTCCGGTTGTCCTCGCTTCAGCCATCTGCAACATAACAAACGTTCATCAGCAATTAAATTTGTAAAAATGATACATGATATAGGGGCTGCAGTTGAATTCTAGAAGCTGCAACATCTTTCACGTTTGCAAACCTCAGCTTCTTCCTTGAATAAATTTGAATTCCGACACTTAGAGCAGATTTCTAAGTGAACTCTGATGATTTTACTTCACAATCAGCAATCAGCAATCTCACACTTGCAAGTCCGTACTTTTAAAGTTCTCAATATTTCAACTCAATACAAGGCGTCTCTTTCAACTGGCAATTTCGACTAAACTCAATCAAATCAGATTTCAAACTTCAACACTAGCAAGGCCGTACTTTTCAAGCTTTCAGCAATGGCGTACCTCTTTGAGCAACTTCAATCTCTCAGCAACTTAAGGCGTACTTCTCTCAGCACAAATTTAATTAACTCCAAGTGCGCCTCCTCAGCAAACTCAATTCCTCAGCAAAATTCGAACTTCTTCAAGCTCACTCAGACTTAGCAAATTCGCCTTTCTCCAGTTGTGAAAGTGAATGAAAAACTTGCTAAAATTCAAATTCTAGAAGGCGTTAATTTTTAGCGGTGCCATTAAACTCCACTATACTCCACTTCAAAATTGATTTTCCCTCCACGGTGTTTAGACTTGTCTCCGGTCGTCGAGAATATTATTCTTCTAAACTTGACTTTGTTGGCGTTACGGATTTTGTTTTGAAGTACGGTTAATTCATCTTCTCTTAACTCACCAGCCGGAGCTTTGTCACTTGAATTCGAATTTTTTAACCTCACCATCTGCTCTGGAAAATTCATCCTCGAAGAATTTAAACAAACTCATCTAGGCAACTCCCTTCAGATTCATCATTCGAAGAAAATTCATCTTGAAAACTCATTTTATTCAAATTTGCCTTAGAAAATTTAAAATTTTCCCTTAGGAAAATTCACCATTCGAGCACTGATCAAATTCTCCACTGAAAAAGTGTCGGCGAAGCTTGAAAGATCTGGAAATCCATTCATCATCACAAATATTCAGTACCCAGAAGCAAATTTTCTTCAGAACGCCTCGAATCGATGGGTACCCAGCGAACGGGTTCATTTAATTTTTGGTGCACGAACCTTAGAAAAATATTATTTCCATCATTTAAATTAGTTCTTAAGCGATTACTGCATTGTTGCCCGGACTTCACGAGAAAAATTTGAAGAACTTGAGATTATCCTTGTCTCGACTCCATCGAGAAAAGTTGCTTTCGTGCTCTGAGAATTTTCATCAACTTGAAGCTCTAGGCGTATTTTCCAAGGAAAATAAATTTGCCTTAGAAAATATTTTAAAATCCTCTTGCACTTTTGAAAACTTGCCTTAGAAAAATTTTGACTGCCAGTGGAGAGGAATTTTTAATCAACTTCATATGGAAGAAAGTTTACATTCCCGGCACGCCTTGCACATTTTACCTTCACTCCACACTTGGAAAATATTCATTCAAAAGCCCAACGCCTTAGAGAATTTTCAACACTTAGAAAATATTTTGTCTCCCCTTGAGGCGCCTAGCACACTTCATTTTATTTTCACCAATCTCAAACATTCCAACGCCTTCAAGATTTTTAAAATCACCTTATAACTCCCTTCAAACATTGGCGCATACTTCACTTTAACTCTCAACACCTTGAAATATTTTCCACTACACCTCACCTTAGGCGTCCAACACTCTTGGAGAAATCACGCCTAGCAAAATTATCTAAGGCCCACCACCTTGGGCGCATTCTAGCCATGAAGGAGGATAACGCCCAAGCTTTTACCACCTTTCACCATGTTTAGGTAACATTTTTACCTTACTTACCACTTGTATTTACCATTTACCATCCAAACATGGGCGCATTTCCTTGTAGGAGGAGGACGAACTTGCAAATGCCTTCATGTGGCTTTTCAACTTCCGTTTTTTTGTCTTCATGTGAGCTCATTTGGGCGCATTTAGGAGGGTGAGGAGGACAAGCATGCAAGTTGGGCGCATTTCCATACTTGTGAAGGATGAAATCTCCAACATCTTTGGGTGACCCTTCACCTTCCAAAATTTTGTCTTCACATGGATGAGCTTGGGCGCATTTTAGCCCTTGAGGAGGACGGAAACTTTGACTTTGCTTTGACCATCTTGTGAACTGGGCGCATTTTCATGCTTGTGAAGGATAAACATCAACCTTGGGCGCATTTTGATGCATGAGGAGGATTTTCATGTTTGACTTTGCTTTGACCACCTTGTGAACTGGGCGCATTTTCATGCTTGTGAAGGATGGGCGCATTCTGAGGGGTGAGGCGGATTTTTCATACTTAGAAATTTTTCAACTTTCCTTCTTTCATTTTGGGCGCATTTTGCCCCTGCTGCAGGATAAACATCTTTGACTTTTGTTTGACTTTTTTCAAACTTGGCGCATTTAGGCCTGTCTACTGGATGAAGTTCAAACTTAGAATTTTTTATGCCTCCTCATCAACTGGGCGCATTTTGCCATGGCTGCAGGACGAAGTTTTGGACTTAGAAAATTTTCTTTGTTTTTGCCAACTTTCACACCCTGCTATTTATAGTAAGCCTTCTCATTTTTGCATTTCTGAAGCTCAGATCAACTTGAAATTTTAAACGTAGCTTCTTCATAACCTTATCAACCTGTCAGCACTGCCACTTTTAGTCACCCTGCTATTTATAGCCTGTTTCTAAAGGTGGCTTACTATAAATAGTAAGCTCTTATTTCTGATAGCTCCATTGCTCGGATTGACTTGAAATTTTGATGAGGCGCTCCTCACCACGTGACCTGTCGGCTGGCACTGACGCATGCACCTGATTTACTATTTTTAGCACGTTTCCAATCTGACTTACTATAAATAGTAAGTGCTCCGTTTGACCTAAAATTTCATCAGCAGATAGCCTGAAGGACGCTGATTGCGATGGTTTACATCGGTTTTCGAAGATTTTGACTTTTGATGCCTATTTTTAGGCTCCGAAGCTGGAAACCCTAACTTGCATTGCATGCGTATCAAAAGATCTCCGTTTGCTCTCGTTTCTGCAACATTGTGATCAGCTCGTGAATCTGAACTGCTGGGAATCGGCTGTCGGGACACACCTGCTAAAAATAGCAAGTTCCTTACTGAGTGAGAATCCTCGTTTGCATGTCACACCATCGCGAAGCTCTCGAAAAACCCATCAGGAATCACCTGACATGCAAAGAAAAGCTCGACATGCAAACCCTAAAAATAGCCTCGGAAGGCTGAATCCTGAAAGTGATCATCTCGACTTGCATGTTATATCGTCGCGAAGGTCTCGGAAAACCCAGAAGGAATATCCGGACATGCAAAGAAAAACTCTGCATGGACCACGGAAATCTACAGGCCGTTGCTAAAAATAGTAAGTTGTCGAAGTTTTGCTCAAATTTGGCATGCAAAGCGATGCGATATACTCACGAGATGCCGTGTGATGATCGAATCTCAAAATCGACCGAAATTGCCACGAATTGCAGACTTACTAAAAATAGTAAGTACCTCGGAATTCGATGAAATTTGGCTGGAAGCCCGCTGGATGCCTGCTGACAACATTGTTAAGTTCAATTTTCAATTTACTGACTTTACTTGACCTTGATTTGGCCAGAAACAATGAAACCCTAATTTTAGACTTGGCCAATATTTCGCGTTTAAGCTCAATGACGGACACAACCCCCGAAAGACGGACACCAGAAAAGAGACAGAGACAGAGAGAGAGAGAAACCCAAGCCAAAAGACCGGAACGGAGCAAAATTAAGGGGGTCCCCATCTTGAATGGGGCGATGTGTCAGAGTCACAACGAGGTCCCCATTTTGAATGGGGTGATGTGTCGAAAAGGTCACAACATAATCTAAGCTACAACTAGATAGCTATTAAGTGTTCCACTGGCAAAAACCTTGCGTTTCTAAGACGTCCCCATCTCAGAGACTTAGGGACTTGGGTGGGACGTCCCCTTGCAGCCCCACCACCAACACTGCAACCCCACCACCACCATTGTCTCCAAGATGTCATCGAGACTTTGAGGCGTGCCCAAGACGTCCAGGGGACTCCTAGGAGTCTCTGAACCATCTCAAAGACCTCCAAACATCTCCTCCTGCCAAACGACCAAAAAGCAAATCTTTTTAAAAAAACCAAATTTTCTTTGAACTCTATGCCCAAGGCCAAACCCTAATGGCCTATTGGCCCCACACAAGCCTCACAAACTCTAAAAAAATTGGCTCCTATCCTCATTTCAATTCACAAAAAAAAATCAACAAGAAGCTAATAGTGTTAATGTAAGAGTGAAAGTTGCAAGTGTAAGGTGAAAGAGTGAGAATGAAGATCAAGAGGGTTGAGGAAGAGCAAGAAGAGGAGTGATGTCAAGTTAATGTTCACTTCAAAATTCAAATGTTTAAAACTAGTTTTCCAAAGTTTCATTTGTAATTCTTATACATCTTATAACTATTTTTTTCAAGTACTATAAGCATATCAGTGTCGCTGCCCTACCGGCACCCCACCACCATCCCCCCACCATCCCTAAACTTGGGCCCTCGATCCCCCCGTCCCCAAAACCCATCCCCACATCCCTACGCCCCCCGTCAAGAAACTCCGTGGAACTATGGCTATTATATTCAATCCTGCATCCCATAACACAATACATTTTCTACTGCCATTCATTGCTAGGGTGCTCTACTACTGAACTTGTCTTTTATGATAAATTTCCAAAACAAAAAAATAATTTGCATGTATGAGTGAGCTAAAAATTAAATGAGAAAAGCAAGATTAAATAAAAACCATAATTTAAATTAGCTTTGGAAAAAGGGGCATTCCAACATTGGAGACATATATTAACCAAGTTCAAAAGGTTCCTAGTTTCAAACCATATAGTCGAACATGGCAGCATAAGGCATCTTAAATGGGCTTAGGAGAGTCATGAACATACTTTGAAAGAGTATGTGAAACACTGAAAAGGAATCCATCCTTTTTTCCAGACTAGGAAAACTTGACTCCAACTTTGGGGTTCAAGTCAAGTCAACCATGCGTCCTAGTTGGAATTTCCATTGTTGACATTGAAAAACTTGCAATGCAACAAATTTTTGTACATAGCATATATCTAGTCACTGCAAACTAAGAATATACTCAAACTTTTGTTATCTAGAACTCTACAAGTTGCAACCATCTTGGCCACCATGATCCATCATGTATTCACCATGCATATCAAACCAATACATCATCTGAAGATATGTCAACAATGGTTTTATCATTTATAATGATAAATTCAACATAAATGTATATTGATAGCAGTCCCCATAAACTCTTTTCAACCTTGAAATGGTATATTATAGGAATGCAGCCCAAATAAAAGAGAACCAGAACTTCTCTTGCAAGATCCATATATGCAGCTAACTAGAAGTGCTCAGAAAAATCTAGGTATCTACTGCCAATATGATTAATACAATTGTGGTGGATTATACGATCGCATACAATTACCATGAATACTACCTCAATGAGAATGCACAATATAAAGGCATATGGATTCAACAATATGGAATACTATTGATTCACTGAGTCATCAAAGTGGACATGATTTCTAGAAATAAGAATATAAGATGTAAGCTTGAAATTTAAGTTAACAAGATAAATCAAAATGTCAATATATGTAAAGGTCATGAAAATAGTGTTAGCTAAGAACTTGATATATGCATTTTAACCTGAAGCTCTGCTAATTGATCAACATATTCCTGTGGAAGGATATCAACCCGGGTGGAAAACTGCTGCCCAATTTTTATGAATGTTGGTCCTAATCTCAAAATACTTTCTTTCAACCACTTAGCTAGGACTTTGCGCCTTTCTTTTTTTTTCTCCTCAGTAATCCCACCTGTACATAAATTGGAAAAGCATGAATGAGAAATGATTTTAGATGATTTGATATGAAAATTTTGCATATGAAGACCATCTTGAAATTTTGTTGAATATTGTCATTAAAAGATTAAATGACATCAATGTTATGTTGAGGGATATTTAAAAAATTTATCATTTCAAACAATTTAATGCAAATTTGTATGGTCATGGAGTGTCATGTCAATCTGAAGGAAGATATTGCCATGCATGTTAAAAACATATGGCCAAATGAAGAACAGACAACTGAAATCAAAAAGAGAACTTTTCAAGCAAGGCATCTAAAGACCTCAAAAATGAGGTACCAGATATTAACTCATCTCAAGATTTTTCTGGTATAACCATAGACCCTGATCCTTTATTAGGTCTTAGGGCTCAAGCTCGAATATATGCATTTAAGGTCTTATACCATGCATATGGAACCATAATGAAGTTTATTAACAGCGAATGGGAACTGCAGGGATCAGTCAAGGTGATCCTACTACAAAGGGGTTACTGTGCTGTTCTATTTTCAGATCCACCAGACAAAAAATGTTTAACTTAGAAGGTGGGCCCTACTTCATGGGGAAAGGTGGAGTCTTATAAAATATTGATAATGGGCCTCAATACACTTGATGTTAAATCATACGCATCATATTGATGATAAATCATACACATCGGCTACTCCAGTATGGATTAGGCTGTTAGACTTACTGCTGGGTTCTGGAACAGCAAATTTTTGAACAAGTAGGCAATTTGTTAAGGAAATTCATTTGTATATCCAAAAACACCAAGAAAAGGAAAATAGTCAAGTATGCCCAGGTTCTTTTTGATATAGCACTAGAAAAGAGGATACTTGTTAGAAGGATACTTATTACACAGGCCTTGCAACTAAAGACTCAGACTGTGTAGACACCGTAAACATGCAACAACCTACTTCTAGCTATGTAAAAAAATTATAGAAGTTCTTATTAACAAATGACTATAAAACTTATCTCTCTTTTCATCCACTATTGCTACTCATAGGATCTTACCTTTGTATGTGAACTTTTGATTATCGAACCATGCTTTAAATAAGAAGCTGATAAGAGAGCCCCATATCTCCATGGTTCTTTGTATTGTTGAGTATTTCTTAAACTTATTCCATCGACCACCAGGAGCTACAGAAACCTGTAATGATGTTAAATAGGATCTTTCGTAAGAGAGCTAACAAGAAAAAGAAACTTAGCGCATAAAAGTGGAAATAATAATTATAAAGGTTGAAAAATCTTAAGTTTTTTATATCCATCCTCACATAAATATCAAATTTCTTACTAACACAAGTGATAACAGAACCGCAAAAAGGGAAATGAGGTTGAGATAAAAAGGTATGCCTTGTAACGAAGAAAATCAACACGATCTAATCGCTGCCATCCTCCTTTGATTTCAAAGTTTGCAAAACAAAAAGAAAAGATAATCGGACAGGCATCAAAGAATATGAAGCAAATCTGAATCATGAGGACCTCAATCAAAATGTATCTAAATACATACCTATCACATCATTTTGTTTTACTACAGATTTTCTAATTGTTTCATGCCAATGGAATCCACAAACTAAAAAATATGGAATAAAAACGGAGGACCTTTTCTTGGCTTTGTTGTGTTTTTTGTCAGATTCATGGGACCACCTTTTTATGGCTATTAGGAGCACTACCACCAAGTTGAAAATGGATGAGGTGGTGGTCATCATTGCTTTCTAAAGAGATGTGAAGAAAGACTTCTGAATTTGCTAAGGAGGCCCTAACTACTCATGGTACACAAAAAGAAAAAAGCAAGAAGGAGGACAAGAAGCAAGATAAGTCTAGATCTAAATTTTGTGGGAAATCTAAATCTCCTAGTAAGTCCAAGAAAAAATGTTGGAATTATGGCAAAACTGACCATTTCAGAAGAGATTGTGAGGAAAAGAAAAAGAGAAATTTCGATGATGAGTTTGAGAAGCCCTCCCAAGATGATGGTGATGTCTTCATCGCAACCTTGGGTACACATGTTGGAAGGTGTGTGGTTGATTGACTCCAATGCACCTTTTCACATGATCTCACATTGGTGTTGGTTTACAAAATATGAAAAATATGAAGGTGGGAAGGTGTATCTTGGAGATGATTCTCATCTAAATATTGCTAGCAATGGAAGAGTTATGTTTTGATTCCCTAATGGACAAGTGGAGGGATCAATGGTGTATTGCATATCCCTAGTTTGGCACAAAACCTACTTTTTGTGATTAAATTTAATGATTCGAGTGTGCAGATTGTTCTCTCAAGTAGATGGTGCAAGATGGGCAGAGGAACTATGGTGCTTGCTAAGAGTTTTCACATAGTAACTTTATTTCAACTAGATGCATGCATAGTTCAATGCAATAGTTCTTTTGTTCCTATAATGAAGAGATATGCAAAATCTTCACTTCCACCATTGGAACCAACACCAAAGAGAAATAAATGGAAAAAAAAAAGTTGTAAATATTATTTCATCATAGTCTATTTATGGGCCATGGTCTAGTGGTATGGTGGAGTAGTTGCCACAATGAGTAAAGTTCAAGCCCTTCTGGACAAGCTCTGTTTAAAGGGGTTGTGTTTGTACATGAGTACATTTGGATGAGTCTTAGTGCAAGTCCCCAGGGAATTTGGTGAAATAAAAACCTCTCAGATATAGCTTCAAAGCCAAACAGATTTATAAGATTGGTAGCACGTTCCTTGTGGTCCACTAATGACTGGTGAATGTCACAACCTACCTATTTAAAAAAAACATTTAGTATATTTTTCTATTTAGTGACGTTGAGGTTCCCCAATAAAAGAATCAACAACATTTGGCTTGTTTTATATTTAAGGAGCTTGAAGTTGCCTGCAAAGGTTTTTGATAACTATTTGCATTGAGCACTTGTACTCCTTTTTGTGGCTTAGGATCATTGACATAAATAAGGTCCACTAGAAGGAAAGTAAAAGCACATTATATTTACAAGATGGAAGAATCAAGCTCAAGCAAATGATCCATACACTCAATGGAGTTGCATATAACATATGTAAGGAACTACAACTTTCTTGATAACAAGTTTAGTAGACACATCTAATGGGATTAGTATATGAGGTACAATTATAATTTCAAATAATTTTCTTAGTATTCTAAAGGTTTAGCATAGGCCCGATAGTCCAAGAAATTGTGGAATGGGTCAAATATCTTCATCATAAGCTTCAGAAACCTTAACAGACATGGTTGAGAAAGCACGTGGTTACAATTCAATTGTACTTCAAGTTGGACTCTCTTTGCACCTATGTTGGCTAGAGCCTTGTGATACAAATGCATGAGTGATGGATCTAGTGCATGACCTTTCGTACAATGAGCTGTCATACCAATACTGGATTTAAGACAGTCTGGCTCCTAAACTTTACCTTGGTTCATTTTCCCTTGATATGTTTTGCAGAATCTGTTTCCAATTCAAAATTGATCTGATCCTCGGAGCAGGCATGTACAAGGGACAATAAACTCAAATTGATTCAAATGTGATATGAAGTGAAAGAAAAATGGCAGTACAAATAACAATCAGAGTACTATTCATTACCATTTGACAAAAGAGTATTCAAGAACAGGATCATGCTATAACTGTAAATCGTAAGGTTACTGATCTGAAACTCAGATCAAGTTGTTGGACCATCAGGGTCTTGTTTGCCATAATCAGTCATTTGGTGTAGTCTTATGCATTAACTTCATTGAATTTGTTGCTCTTCAGTGGGTTTTGTGCAAGAAGAACTATACTTTGGTCAGACGTATTTGTGGGATGTTCCAGGCTATCTCATAGGTACTTTGGAATTGAAGTGCAGGTTTTGAAATGAAGTAGAAAAATTACCATGGCGGAATTGCCAGTTGTCACAGGCGGTGAAAACATCACTGACCATAGCAAAAACACAAACACCAATATGTCGGAACCAGCAAATTTGCCATAATACAAGCAGAACATGAAATATGAAGGGTTTTAGCATTTCAAATCCTCCTTTTGGCATTTAATCTTCCATTCTTTGAATGTGGGAGTTTATAGAAGACACATAGGCTTCTTGTAAAAGTTGTTGTTCATTGCTGGAAGTGTAGGAGAGTTTAGAAACCTCATTGTATGCCTTTCTTTTGTTAGTTTTTCATGGCTGTGATGTAGACGAGCAGGATTTTGGAGTTGATGAGACAAAGTTACAGGTGTTAAGAGTTGGTGTCAATCATTGTTGAGCTCTGTAGATGCCTTAGAGGCATTATATCACTTGTTAAAGGCAAAGACATAGTGGAATGAGGAACTTTGTTCATTCTTACTGGAGTTTTGTCCCTGTTTTAAGGTTTCTCCAGCTATAAGGTGATTTGTTATGCTCTTATTTGTATGTTACAAGTCCAATGAGTAGGAAAACATTGTATGTTTAATTCTAAACATTGTTATTTGTAGAAACAGTGCTTGAAGGCTATAGCAAAGTTTACTCAAGAGACATCCATAGTTGATGAACATTGCATGAGGGATATCATCCCTGTTTACTTATCAGTTATAATATATAAAAATTCTGTACCAAGTCTAAGAGATTGTATGTATGCCACAAGATGTCCATCTTCTACACTATACGTATTGCTATAAAAGAATAGCCAAGCGACATTAATGTACAAGTGTCCAAGACAAGGGGATGTCATGGCAATTACAACAAATGCAAACACTCACTTTCTATTGAATCAATTCCTCTTTTTCGTTGTTTTCTAAGTTCCTTTTCTTTGTGATCCTAAATGGTTGTAGAAGATTAGGTAATGCAAGCATTAGCACGTAACAATTCTACATTTCAATTCCTCTAATGTTTTCTATTGTGTTATTGACCACATAAAAATTCCTTTGGAACTAGCTTTGGCAATTGGATTCAATGGCCAAACGATGGAATAAATATTAAAATCCAAGAACAAACTTCCAATAACAAGTTGTCAAACCCAAGAAACTGCAAAGTTCTGTGAGGATCTTTGTTATAGGCCATTCTTAAATGACACAAATCTTGGCTAGATAAACACATGCTCCATGTGAATCAGTGATACGGAAAAAGAGCATTTTTCCATGTTGGCATACAACTTTTGTTGCCAAAAAATCTCAAGCACTTATCTAATATGGTGCAAATGTTCCTCACATGTTTTTGCTGAAAATGAGAATTTTATCAAGGTAGACAACAACAAATGAAGCTGTGAACAACCAGAGAATGTCATGAGTGCATTAGTCAAGCCTAAGGGCATAACCATTCAAACAAAACTTCCTCGGCTTTAGAGATTGTCTTCCTAACATCTGGCGATTCCATATAACTCTGATGGAACCTTAACTTAAGATCTACCTTAGAGAAAATTTTGGCATAGCAGAGCTGATCCAGTAGACCCTAATGCTAAAGTTCTCAGACCATGGTAAGCAGCTTCTGTGCTCAGAAAATTAACCTTAGCTGTAAATTAAAACTCAATCAAAACAACAACTCTAAGTACAATAACTTGCAAACATACATTGCTGAAAATACAAACAGAAATTGACAACAGTCAAAAAATCCAAAATGAATTACACTGCACTCAAATCTACTCTATCTCTATCTTTCCTGCTCCACTCTCAGTTATGCACCTTAGGTTTCTTTTTGTAGAATAAGAGAAAATTTTAGGCTTTGCAGATACCCATCTCAATGGAGTGCCAAATTTAGGAAAGAAACTTTGTCCTAAAGAACTAAAGTAGAAAGCAAAAAAAGCACCTTGTTCTAGAGATAAGAACATCAACAAATCTTTAGAATCCCTCTAAACATAATAAAAGCATTTTCATGCTAAATACAAGACCTGAGCTCAGCTAAGGAAAAAAGACAAAATAAAAATTGCTAATTTGTGCACCCTGCTAAAGGAGAATAGTAGCCAAACACGTTCAGAAAACCAACACTCCCATTTTGCAAGGAAGGTGTTCCCCATCAAGTCCAATGTTTTCAACATTTCAAACTTCCCTTTTGCCAAGGGCTTCGTCAAAATATCTGCAACCTAGGAATCTAAGGGTACATACTTAAGAACTACTGCTCACTTCAAAACTCTATCTTTCAAGAAATGATATTGAATGTCTATATGCTTGGAGTGTTCATGAAACACTAAATTCTTAGAAAGCTTGATGTAACTCTAATTGTCACAAAACACTACTGTCAACTCCAACCTCTGATCAGTAATTTCTGATATCAACTTGCAAAACCAAATAGTCTCACAACTAGCAAAAGCAGTTGCCATGTATTCTGCCTCAGCTGAACTCAATACTGTTATTGCACACTTCCTATTCAACCAACATATCATACCTAACCCCAATATGAAGCAAAAAGATGAAGTGCTCTTCCTAGCACTAGCACCACCTACCTAGTTTGAATCCACAAAGCCATGCAACTTTAATTCTCCATCTCCAACATATCTTCACCCATAATGAATTGTGCACTTCAAATATCAAAGCACATGCTTTGCAGCAGTCTAGTTAATTTGCCTTGGCTCAACTATCAATTGACTCAATGTGTTCACTACAAAGCAAATATTAGGTTGAGTATTCACCAAAATACATATGGAACCTATCAACTTCCTATAAACAAAAGGATACATCAAGTCTGATTTTGAATCTACAATCAACTTCAAATTTGAAACAATTGGAGTAGCAAAGAGCTTACAGTCCATCATCTGAAATTTCTTTAGAATCTCTACTGTGTACTTTCCTTGACCGTGGAAGACTTCTCTTGTACCCTACCACACCTCAAGACCCAAAAAATAGTTCTTAAGGCCGATATCCTTCATATCAAACTTGGAGGCCAACTCCCCCTTGCACCATGCTATGAGATCCTCACTGCCACCTATACGAATCGGGTCATTATCATACAGAACTAAAACTAAAGGATCAAATTTATTACACAAATAGTAAAGTTTAGGATCTACAATAGTTTTGGAAAAGCCCATCTTCAACAAGTACTCGTCAAACAATGAGTACCAAGTACACGGTGCTTGCTTCAACCCATGCAAAGCCTTCTTCAACTCGTATACATGGGTCTCTTACCCATGCATCACAAACCCTTGGGCTGATTGATATAAACTTCTTCCTCTATTTTTCTATTGAGAAAAGTTGTCTCTATATCCATTTGACATAAAGGCCATTAAGTCGGTGTATAATGTCTATTATTATGCTTCCGTTAAATTGATTGTCCGACTATGCATTAATTATTTGTATTAATCGGTTGCCAGCTTAGGGTAGTTATAAGCGTTAGTTGGTTGACGGTTGTGTTCTTCTTGGCAACCGTCAAGTCCTTTAAATACATTGTGTAATGTCAAGGAGAGTAGTATGATCTGGTCGGATCAACTCTATCCTAACCATCTCTGGTCTTCTTTTGTAATAGTTTGTAATGTCCCCATTTTCGATGACCTTTGTACTAGTCTGGTTCTAACACACTTACTATTTTTAGTAAGTTCTATATTTAATGACCGGTCCGGGTGGCAAAGTAGTGTAGGGTTTCCTGTTTGGGCAATGTGTGGTAGTTGTTCGATGAGCGTTATTGTTTTGGCCAGTTTGATATTTGGTGAGTACTTACTATTTTTAGCAATTGCTATTTATAGTAAGTCAATTTCAAGAAACTGGTCTCAGACCCATGGTGTCCTTAGCAGTTTTATTTCTATAGTGACGTTGGAGAGCCTAAGGTTGGATATTTTAACATTTGTTTTTTATCAGTCACTTAAGTTATTTTAATAAAATAACTTTATAACTTAAGTGAGAGGGTAAGTGGTAATCGAAAAGTACCTTGGTGCCTAACGAGATAACTTAACGTTGTTTTAGAAGGCTGAATAAGGTAAAATAGTTTCCTTTTGAGTAGGACGCCCCTTTAAGGAATATTTGATTATGTTTTAAAGTATAAAGCAATAATATTAAAAGGATTTTGGAGGGAAAAGGATTCAAACCTAAAGTTGCCCTAAATTCCCTCTCACCTTCTATAAAGTGGCTTTTTGGCTCTCATTTGGGTATGATGGATTTGACAACTTAAGAAGACTCTACTAGATTGTTTCCAGTTTATCGTTGCGGCTGGTTGAGGACAGAAACCCTCATCTTTAGCACTGGTTTCGGTGGTGAGAGATCCACCCTATCTGGATTGTTGAGGAGATTGAATCAGGTCTTCTACTTGGGCGTAATTTGCATTGAGTTTGGTATTCAGTTTGAGTGCTTTCATCACAGTTTTACAATCTGCAGTTAGAGGTTTGGATAGAGGTCGACCATTCTGGAAGTGTTGCTAGTGTGGAAAAGGCATAGGGCTGGAAATGTGATTTTTGCATACAGGAAACTGAACAAGTCTAGCAGCAAGAAGAGGGATGCCCACATCTCAGTGGTTGGAGTCTTATTTATATTGGATATCAGTGAGGAGTTAGGTGTTTGAACAACAGCATCATTTGGGAAGGATTGGTGAGGTGAGGTGGCTCTGAGGAGGGAACACAGGCTCTAACACATTCCTTCAGCCTCCATATATCCTACATGGGCATCCATCTTGATGGCATGTGAGTGTGCAAGCGAGGCATGAGCTTTTCAGTCATATACGTGGTATTTCTCCATTTTTTCTAAGTTGTCGAGTCAACACGTGATCATCTGAGCATGTATGGGCAGTGAAAGGGGGTCGTCCAAGGTTGAAGAAGGTTGGCATTGCCTAACAGCAGGGATTTTACCATTTCCACACTGCTGATGTCTAACTCAGACCCTATGTGGAGCTCCTGATCTGTCTAGGAGGATGTGGGAGCACCAGTTGTTGTGGTGTGGAGGTCTTTCATCTTCATATACCTCTGTTTTGATCTGAGTTTGTATTCTAGGCCTTGGCGCATCTTATAGCACGTCTGAAACACTTTTTATCAGCCTTTCTTGATTGATGTTACCAGTCAGTTTGGAATTTGTGAGCATTAATTTACTATTGTACATTTCTGAGTCCATACTTATATGTTTAAGCTCTTCATCAAGCTCAGACTGAACTTATAATAGTCTGAAGTTTATTGTTGTTCAGTCAAATGTTAGCATATTGAAAAGAGGAGCAAAGTTGGAAAACTTGGACTCGGCACGGACTTGGCAGCCCAAAATAGGACTCGGACTCGGGACTCGGCAAAGAAGAAAACTGTAGTTTTACAAAAAAACAAAAATAAATTAATGCAGTTAGAGAACATAAGAGCCTAATTTGATTATCAATTTCTCATAATTCAAATATTACACATGTTATATGATCTTCCAACACTCAATATTTGAAATTTCATCATTCATACTCATAGTTCAAATTTTCAAATAAAAAAAACAAATCAAAAACAAGTTTGAAACATTCATACTCATTATTTCCAAGCGATGCTAAGAGTCCTAAGTTGGGACTTGGGAGTCCGATTCTAGGACTCACGCGAGTCACTCGCCAAGACTCGGGAGTCCTAGCCTAGACTCTCTAAGACTCGGCTCGGGAGTCCTTGGCGAGTCGACACAGCGAGCCCTAGGACTCAGGACTCCCAAGAGTCTTTTCCAGGACTCGGAGAGTCCTCAAACTATGAAGAGGAATATGATTATCAGAATTAAATGAGCAGTCAGTCTGAAATAAATCATGTATCTTATGTTACTGCTGTCTCAGATTGTTAGGATCTGAAAGATGCCTTGTTGTAGTTTATTCTCTAAGCTTTCATGTTTCTAAAATCAGTACTTACTAAGAGACATTAGATTTCCACAGTCCATGATCAATGAGAGTGCTTTTATTTGCTTTTGATGCAAATAAATTATACACAGTTAAATCTAGAAAAAAGCACTCTCATCAGTACTTACTATCGCTTATCAGCAATAGATACTATTGTATATCCGTTCAAATTGAAGTATTGAGATTTGGTTAGTAAAAGTGTTATCATTTCACTTGCAAACTGTTCTGACACATGCCATGGAAGGAATTGAATTTGATTAAATGGAAGATATATCAAATTGAAAACAATCGCAAATAATTTATAATACCAAAAGGGGGTAGACCATTACATAGTTTCATGTGCAAATAAAGACATATTTTGTTGTACCCCAAAATTAAAATTTTTGTTACACTTAAACATTTTGAAGAAATGAGTAAAAATCTTGTCAAATCTGTCAAAAAGGTCAAAATTTGGGTGTGCATGTCTTGCATGAGGGGTCAAAACACAAAATTTTCAATTTCTGACGATCTGGGTCTGCTCAGAGCAACTTAACCTACAAAACCCAGATCTCAATTTTTCATCCCTAAATTTTAGGAAAACTGCTATTTTTAAAAAATTTATAAAATTAGTAACGTTTTTTGGGTTTTTTTGGGTTTTCTTGGAAATGGACATGGCAAAACTTTCTAAAAGTAGAAAGTTTCTAAAAATAGAAAGTTGGTCCGCCAGGGTCCAAACTGATTTTGATTGGCTCAAAATACGTCCATATCAGGCTGGTGCAATCAGAATCTCAAAATAGTCAGTTTTGCCCATGTGGGTCTATTCTGCTTTTTCAGAAGCGTATCTGGAGCTCCGAGGTCATCAATGGAGGTCATTCGGCTGCCAGGCGTCAAAATCAACACTCAGGCGTTCAACAGAAGATGAAATGATGAACATGCACGGAGAATGAAGAAGAAGATAAAAAATGATGAAAATTTCCTAACACTGGCAAGTTTGGGCGCCCCAGGAGAAAAAGGGCGCCCATCTTTTTAGGGCACCAAATGTCAGAATTTGGGTTTGCGCCTCCAGTCAATGTTGTTTAGTTCTCTGTCAGCTTCGCAACGAATTCAGTGGTGTAGTTATCAGATTACTCAGTCATCCGGAATTCAACGACAAACAGGGGAGATCTGCACTAAAGTTAGAACGAAGAAAAGTTGAAAATATCAAAATTTGACTAAGTGTTTAGATTTTGGGCGCCCCTGGTGAAGAAGGGCGCCCAGCTTTTTGAAGGGCCTAATTCAGCCGTTAGGGTTCAAGAATATGTTTGATCTTTTCAGTATCCTGCCAGCTTCGCGATGCCTGTCTTCGTCAGCATGTCCGACTGTTTAACATCCTGCATATTCAAATCGAAGACGAAGGTACAAAATGAAGGTTTCAGACTCGAAGATGAAAATCAGTAAAAATGGCTAAGTCTGGAGGAAGTGGGCGCCCCTAGTGAAGAAGGGCGCCCAAGTTTTCAGGGGTCCCAACAGATGAATTTGCAGACGAGTGTCTAACGAGATCTCTTCACAATTGATCCAGCTTTCCAACGAGATATTCAGCACGTCAATCGGATGTCGCAGTCGCTAGATCTGAAGCACCAAACAGAGGGTCCGACGAAGGCTAAAAACCAAGGTTCAGAAGCAAACATAGAAAAAGTGTAAAAATGACTAAGTCTAGTGAACATGGGCGCCCCCAGCCAAGATGGGCGCCCAAACTTTTGAGGGGTCAAATTTCACTTTCCAACAAAATCTCTTCCAGAAGACCCCTTCTCATTCTTCGTTAGCTTCGCGATGAGCACAACCGTCAATCGATCCGACGCCTGAAACACCAGATTCGACGAAATCATCTATAGAAGAGGAGTTAATGAAGAAATTGAAGATCAGAAAAATGGCTAACACTGTGAAAGTTCGGAGCCCCTCGAAGGAAAAGGCTCCCATGAATTCAAAGGTCAAGATCAAGTTTTTAGCCAAAGGCTCCTCCAGAACATCCTTCTCAGAATCAGTCTGGCTCCGCGATGAATCTTTCAGCTCGCCTATCGGATCAATCTAGAAGTCGGAGATCGAGATCAAACCAAGGGTCAAAATGGAAGAAAAGTTGAAAATGCCAAAATTTTGGTTAACACTGGGTAAAGTGGGCGCCCCTGGTGAAGAAGGGCGCCCAACTTCACATGCCTTAGAAAATTTTCATAGATTTTCGAAATTTTCAAGATTGCAAGAGAAGAAAGAGGCGTCCAAGTTCAATGACGCTGAGATTTAGGGTTTTGGAGATAAAAGCAAAAAGAAAGCAAAGCAAAAACAAAACCCTAAGTCTATTTAACATCTTTCTTTTATGTTATTTTCATTATTTTTGCAGGTAGCCTTCAAGGGAGAAAGTTTGAGCAGCAAGTTTGAAGAAATTTTCAAGATTCAAGAACGTAGCTTGCTGGTTTTTCATCATATTTCTCAGACCAGCAACATAAACCCTTGCTTTTTTCAAGCTTTTTCATCCAGAAGATCAAACTTTTCAAGAAGAAGACCAAGGCATTCCATTTTTCAGCCATCTGGGTCTCTTCTTCTCATTCTTCTGAAGAATTTTTCAAGAAACTTTCATCAAGTTGCAGCAGCTGCTTTTATTTTGCATGTCAATGAAATCCTCAATGCATTCAGTTTTCAACCATTTGGGTCCTCTCAGATCAGTCTTCTGAAGAAAACCCATATCACAGCTTTTTTTCAAGAAAATTTCAAATTCTAGGGTTGGCTGCTTTTTCGATCAGCCATTAGTGTTTTTCAAATCTGATCAACTGGGTCCATTTCTAATCATATTCTGAACGAAACCCAGGTGCCAGCTTTTTCGGTGAAAAATTGAAGAAATTAGGGTTTGCTGCTTTTTCAGTCAAAATTCAAGATTTTCAAAAACGGACAATCTGGGTTGTCTTGCAATGAAATTTTGAGCAAAACCCATATCTCAAAAAATTCCAAAAATTTGTCCGTTTGAGGCGAAAAACCAGCATTCTAAAATAGAAAGTTGCTCGATTTGTCTGAACATAAGCGTTTACAGTCATTCTTCAAGGTTTTCAATATGGAGTACACTCCCCTCGAGTTTAAGACCGAATCAGCACTATGTCAAAACTTCATCATCTCAGCTGAAGAACGAGAGAAGGTGTGATATGAGAAAAAGGAAAAGGTATCAGAAAAGAGTTGTGCAATACTCTTCTGTTGGAAATCAAATGAAGTGTCAAAAGCATAAAGTTGCAGAGCCGCCAAGTTATCAAATTTGTGAGTCATCTTTTGGGGCAGCGATGTTTTTTAAGAACAAAACTCATAAAGCAGCTGAAGAAGTGAAAGATCCTCTAGGTTTGATCACAAAACGCGAAGAGATCTTGGAGAATCAGAATATTGCCTTAGATAGTATCAATGCACCTGACCAGGACCCAGTTTCCTGCTTTTTAGCAGATATGATTGAGATTTAAAGCGGCTTTCATCTAGAAGTTTTCTTTCCGCTTTCTTTCTATTCTTGGAACGATTCTTATCCATTCTTTGAGAAGAGAAAGAAGATAAGATATAATAGTTGGCGTTTCCCGTTTTTTCTGCTTTCTAGGGTTTTAGATGTTATCCTCTTTCTAGATTTAGTAATAAAGCTTGCTTGCTGAGCAAGCCCTAGATTGTGAAAGCAAGGAGATTTTAGGGTTCCCTACTCCTCTGCTTCTCTATAAATAAAAGCCTTTGCTCATTAGTTTCTTTAACCATGCTGGTGATAACAAAACGCTAAGCCTATTTTGCCTTCTATTTGTTATTCAAGTGTCGTTCAATTGTGTTGTGATAGCAAATTGTTGAGCCTCTTTAGCCAACAAGGAGTTAATGTGATTGCTGTTTCTATTGTGTAAGAGCAAGATTGCAAGCCTCTTTAGCTGCAATTTCTTGTTCCAGGCATGTTAGAAGTGAGCTTTGTTCTAGAAGTTTGAGTAATAAAATCATGAGCCTCCTTTGCCTTGGTCCAAAATCTCAGATTTCCGTTATTTGTGTTATGCTTTTATGATCTCGATTTCAACTTACATTGAAGTGTGTAGATGTTTGTTGGAAAAGAGTTTATTGAAGCACTTTGTCAGAGAATCATCCTTGTCCATTTCTAATTTCTCTTGCTCTGCTTATTACTTGAGAAATTAGAAACGTCTTTAGCTTAAGTTAGTCGTAGTTGAAGTTCTTAAATCAAAAAATCTCAGCTGCGGCGTTTGTGTTTTATAAACCTTGTGCTCTAGCTGATCAAAAAGATAGGCAACTTCGTTTTTAGTTTACTTTCTTTCGCAACATCAGCAAGAGGGAGCTTCCCCTCCTAATTTGAAGAGCAGTTTATCTGTGCATAGCTGTCCGTTTCAAATACGCATTCCAGAGGTGCGAATTTAAACACCAACATATTTTACGCATGTATTTGGTATGCATTGTCATCTCCATTATTAATTCATGTATTTGATTTATCACATAAAGCAATAAACATTTGGCATCGTTGCCTTACAGAAATCGGGTCAGATTTGAGAGATTCATGCCCTTAGACCCCAATAAAGGCAAGAAGAGACCACAACGTGGTCAAGATCAAGAGATCAGGTGATCTTCAAGGATCATTCGAACAAAGAGAACAAAGGAGAAAACTAAGGAGTGAAGTTGAAGAAGGCAAAGGGTTTCTGAGGGAAAGCTCGAGTCCGCCCAAGAGCAAAAACCGAAGCGTAAGCCAAAGCTGTAGTCAAGAACGCACGAAGGGAGAGTGGGAAGAAATAGCACGACACCTACCGCTCCCGGACAAAGTGTACACCGACCAAGTCAAAGAGTCGTCCATACCATCAACGTCAGACGAAGGAGAACCCACCAACCTCGCCATTGGCAAACCATCATCGTCAGACAAAGGAGAAAGCGAAGGAGAATCCACCAACCTCACCATTAGCAAACCGTTTGGACCATCACCGTTGGACGAAGAAGGTACACTGTCGGGCGAAAGGGAAGGCAAGGAAGAAACTACCAACCTTGTCGTCGAAGAACCATGTGCACCATTAAAGTCGGCCAAAGGGGAAGGAGAGAGAGAACCTACTAACAGTCTGACAAAGACCATACACTAGATTGAAGACTTGACACTGACAAAAGAATCAAACATTGGAAGATCAAAGTCGATAACGCCAAGACGAAGGGAGCATCAAAAGGACCTTGAAGGCAACCTGAGGGTGAAAAACGTTGAAGAGGGACGAGTGAAGGATTGTGATGTGTCTGATTGTGCAGGGAAAGCGTCGTAACATACAAACCAAAACTCTCCAAACAAGTTATCATCAAAGAGAGTGCAACAGGGAGGCAAGATGGTGACTCCCTCAGCAAGTTTGAATGTAGAGCGGCAGAAACTTCCAAAGTCACTGGAAACAAGTCGGAGGACCCTGCAAGACATTGTAAGACATGTGACAAAATCTAGGTAGCAAACGGTCAAGATGACTAAGCGTATTGGCTGAGAGCATTTCCAACAACTCTCAGAGGAATAGCCATAGACTAGTACATAGAATAGGAAGAAGCTCATAAGAATACATGGGATGCATTGAAAAGAGCATTCCAAGAGGAATTCAAACTCCTAAGAGATGAAAATGAAATTGTGGCGGAGATCTACAATACCAAACAAGGGAAGCACAAGAATGTGCAAGCCTATAATCATAAGCTCAAGGAATTACCAGTGAAATTAGAGAACCAACCAACCGATGGACTAAAGTAAAGATGGTCCATCGAAAGATTGATTCCTTCGTTGAGGAATAAAATGAAAGTAGTGCCTCTGTCATCGTACGTCGATGCCCACAATCAAGTGATGGACATAGAAAGTGAAGATAAAGTGTCCTCATGTAGTAAAAGAAAAACAAAGGAAGATGGAAGTTAGGATGACAATAGAGATGACGAATCAAGAACAGTACAAGCACTTCGGAGGGACATGCTCCAAATGATGTAAGAATTGAAGGCAGAGAAAGAAACTAACAAAGAACTATGGTGTACTGAGTGCAAAATTGAGGGGCACACAAAAGGTAATTATCCTAAAAAGATGTTTTGTGAGATTTGTCAAGTTATGGGTCATTCAATAAAGGAGTGCCCATACAATTTGAAGACGAGGCGTATACAAGTACTCTTTATGCAAGGAGAGGAGTCCTATTGACATGGTTTTGGCGACTACACCAACACAAAATAAAGTCGCCAACGGCTACTCTATCCTCTCTTGAACAAAGTTTCCTGCATGCTAAGATTGCAAGATAGATCATACATTTAACTCCAAGGTTCCTTTAATGCGAATAGTCTCAGTTGGCTTGATGTGATTTTTGCTGGTATTTCAAGGGGACTTACACAATTGTTCAATAGTTGACAGCAGACAGCGGACTAAGGGCTTTCATGTAATTCGAATGGTTTGGCAAGTGAGCACAAGTTTCCTAATTCTAACCAGAAATGAACTGAAATTAAATGGGTGTAAGGCCTAAGAAATTTATGTTCTACTCTAGGGCGTGGGACATGGCGATCAATTCTTACGGACTTCAACTGGGCCTTGCTTTGCCTCGCTTCGGACAACTTCCACAAAACCGGTGCAATCTTCAGAGGAGTAATGAAGAATATTCAGATTATAATTCAACATACATGTACCATCACAACGATGCATACAAGCATACGAACCACAATCGAAGTTAAGTTTGAAATAATTTCCAGTTGACCACGCAAGGCAAACTCACCATCAGCAAGTTGCTAGGGGTATGGATAAAGAGAAGCCACTTCGATCAAACACCACAAATCCAAAGTTACTAAGTACTAGCATAAAATGAAATCTACTTTACTTTAAGCTATTTCAAGTTGCTACGTGAATTGGAAGGACGAAGAAGCCTTGACAACTACTCATAACAAAGAAGAAATCACCATCAATGAAGAACTCTTTTATTATGAAAGCATTCACGACAACTTCTTACAAAGTATTCAAAGGGAAGACTTTCCTTCCTTTTCAATCTAAACTACTCTACTTTCTACTCTATCAATTTCTCTCTACTCCCTCTCTACTATCCTAACTCTGATCTAATTCTAATGAGTACAAATAAGGGGGACTCCCCCTTTTATAGATGGCCACGTCCAACGGACGGCTCAGATTACAATCGGCTGGATGGCCCAGATTGTGCCACCTCAGCCCTAAACAAGATTCACCCTAAAAACTGCCACAATGGAGAGTGGGGCAATAAATGAGCAATTAATGGCCGCCATCTTCTAGAAGATTCCCGTTTGTAGACGCGTTCACACTGTTCTCGATCTTCTTCTTGACGTTGTTCTTCAACTTCTTCTTTGTCACTTGAGTTATACTAAGTCTCAACACTTAGCCATTTTCACAACTTTTCTTCCTTCGAGGTTGAAATGTAGTCTCGGAGTATTTTCTTCATCACTTAAGTCATCATCGCCTGGTCTCGACATTTTTCCTGCAAAACAAATAAGAGAAGAGCATCAGGACACTTCATAATATAAACTCACCTTATTTACCCGATTTTCGCACTTTAATTTCCAAGGGTTCATCGTCTTTCTTAGCCAACTTCATCTTCAACGTCTTTATGCCTTAGCCAAATTTCAACTTCCTGAGGGCGCATTTTAGAGATGCATTTTAAAATCATCTTTGAAAGTGCCAGCTTCAACTATATCTTCTTCACTTTTCCAGCTGAGGCGTTGACAATTTTGATTTCATTCATCTTCGGCTCAAGAAGATTATCCTCACAAAGAATTTGAGCAAATTCACCTAGGTAGTTCCTTTCAACTCATTGTCTGGAGCATTTTACCTTGAAAACACATTTTCTTCAAATTTGCCTTAGAAAATTTCACAATTCAAGTGCCGATTAAATTCTTCACCCAAAAAGCGTTGGTGAAGTGCAGAAGACATGGAAATCCATTTCTCATCGAAGATCATCAGTACCCAAAAGAAAATTTTCTCGAAAACGTGATGAATCCATGGGTACACAACGAACGGGTTCATTTAGATTTTTAAAATTTTGAACCTTAGAAAAATATCTCCTTACGAAATTTAAATCCGTTCTTCATCTCTGAACATCTTGTTGCTCTGGCTCGAAAATTTATTTTTTTTCAATCCTGCATTGCCAGCATTCTCTGACTCCATCACTGGAGAATTCATTCGTGCTCCAAGAAAAATTTCATCACCTTCATGTCTAGGCATATTTTCTAAAGGAAGAAAATATTTTACCTTAGAGAAATTTTAAATCATTTAGCATTTTGAAAATTTTGCCTCGAGAAATTTTTTAATTTCATCTTCACCTTGCCTGTGAGGAAAATTTATTTCATCAATTTATTTGGAAAATTTTCCTGAAGGCACATATCATGGAAGATATTTAATCCCAACGCCTAGCATGTTTTATTTTATTCACCACCTTATGCCTTGGGCGCATATCACACTTCCATTACTTTAGGCGCATTTAGCTTATTAGATTTCCACGCTTAGTAATATTCTTCATCTCCATTTCCAGCGCCTAGGATCAACTTTGTTTTCACCAGCCTTGTATTTTACCTCACCACCTTAGGCGCAAATGACACTTGAAGAAGAACATTGACCACGCCTAGCATATTCTATTCACCCTTTACCTCTGGCGCATTTCACACATGCTGAAGGATATTGAACTTTACCACACCCAGCATTATTATTCATCTCCACTTTCAACGCCTAGGTGATACTTTATCTCCTTCTTTACCTTGTTTACCACCTTATACTCACCTTTACTCACTTCAATCTTGGGCGCATATTAGCATGTGTGAAGGATGACCCTTGGGCTTCCTTATTTTTGTCTTCACATGGCCTCTTTTGGGCGCATTTGAGCATGCATGGAGGATGAACTTTCAAACGCCACCTTGCCTCTTATGAACTTGGGCGCATTTTGCCATTGGTAGAGGAGAATAACACATTTCCAACGGCCAGCCTTAACTTGTTGACTTCTAAACATGGGCGCAAATAGCATGGTGAGGTGGATGAGATTCTAACGCCCTTGACTTCTTTAAATCTTTGACCCCCTCCTTGCATGGGCGCAAATGACACATAGAGGAGGATATTTATACTTAGAAAATATTTTTGAAGTCATCCACCTTGGGGGCGCATTTAGCTATGTGTGGTGCATAAAACTCTTTGACTCCTTTGACTTGTTTGTTGGGCGCATTTGCTACTTGATGAAGGATGGGCGCAAATGGAGGGTGGTGGAGGATTAGTCCATGCCTTAGAATTTTTTATGCTTCACTAGCTCTTCTTTGGGCGCATTTTAGCTAGGCAGGAGGATGAAACGCCTTTGGAATAATTTATTTATTTTTTTGTGTATGCATGACTTGAGGTGGGCACATTTAGACATGGCAGGAGGATAAAGATCAACACTTCGAAAAAAAATTCTGACTCCAGCTGAAGGTGGGCACATTTTCTTGGTGGTGCAAGATGAAGTTCCAAACTTAGTCACTTTTTCTTCGTCTTTGCCAGTTCCTCCATGCCTTACTATAAATAGTAAGTCCCTTGATTTTCACACTTCAGAAGCTCAGATCGTTTTGAAATTTTAAACACTGTTTCTTCACGACCTCATCAACCTGTTGACACTGCTATTTCGGGTTGGCCTACTATTTTTAGCCCATTTCTGAAGGTGGTTTGCTATTTATAGTAACTGCCTACTTCTGATACCTCCACAACTCCGTTTGGTTTGAAATTCAAATGATGCGCTCCTCACCACGTGACCTGCCTGTTGGCATCGGCACCCGCTGCTGACTTTCTATTTTTAGCCCATTTCTAAAATGACTTACTATAAATAGTAAGTGCTTCGTTTGCCCTAAAATTTTATCAGCAGATAGCTTGAGAGATGCTAATCGCGGTGGTATACACCGGTTTTCGAAAATTCTGACTTTTTACCCCTCTTTTTGGGTCCCGAAGCTAGAAACCCTAATTCATCTTACATGCGTATCAAACGACCTCCATTTGTCCTTGTTTTTGTTGCATTGCGATCAGTTTGTGATTCTGAAGTGCTGGGAGGCGACGCCAGAAAGCATCTGCTAAAAATAGTAAGTTCCTGAAGGAGTGATTATCCTGCTTTGCATGTCACATCATCACGAAGCTCTCAAAAAACCCATAAGGAATATGCTGACATTCAAAAAAAACCCTGACATGCAAACCCTAAAAATAGCCTCTGAAGGCTGAACTCTGAAAGTTATCATCTTGCTTTGCATGTTACACCATCGCGAAGGTCTCTGAAAACCCAGAAGGAATCTCCAGACATGCGCTGAAAAACTCTACATCTAACCCTTGAAATTTGCTCCGGAAGCTGAACTGCTAAAAATAGCAAGTTGTCTGTTTCAGCTCAAATTTTGCACGCGAGCAGCTTGATGTGTTCTAGACGCAGTGTGACTGTTAAAACTTCAAGAACGCTGAAGGAATGTCCTGAATTACACACTAAAAATAGTAAGTTGTCAGAATTTGATGAAATTTTAGTGGAAGCTTGCTGGAACCACACTGACCTCAGTGTTAATCTTTGTTTTCAATATATTCACTTTGTTCGACTTTAGACTGACCAGAAAAGTACAAACCCTAATTTTCAGACTTGGCTAGATTTTTACGTTTAAGCTCAATGACGGGCACAATCCTCGAAAGGCAGACATCTGAAAAGAGACAGAGAGAGAGAGACAAAAACCGAAGCCAAAAGACCAAAATGGAGCAAAAATTAGGGGTCCCCATCTTGAATGGGGCGATGTGTGAAAAGGTCACAACAAGTCCACTCCATTGAAGCCACATAATGCATCTCAAGGCAACTATTGAAATCAAAGAGTAGGACGAAGCCAAATACAACATGACCCCAAAGGACACCCTATCATACAATGCCGACAATGTAGCGAATGGGGACACTTTGCAAAAGACTGCCAAAACAAGCAAGACAAAGTGCAATTATTGTGCAATTGGTATGGACCTAGAAACCACAAAGACATTAAATGTTTGAAGCAAATGGCTAGTGTCAACATGATTGATGTAAGGCATGATGAAGTATTCACCATTACTCGTGCCCAAGCAAAGAAGGTTGTGTATCTGAACTCATGTACAGAAAAAGAAAGGCTTCGTGAAGCAAGGGCCGAAGTGGAGAATGCTATGGACAACAAACGACGCCACTCAAATGCAAATGCAATTACGGTAACAAACCAATTACAATCCGAGAAAAATATTGCACAAGTACTTCAAGCTACTGTACCAAAAAAGTAGTGGATTTATTACAAAGTATTCTTGGACTTCAAAATGTTATTGTATAGGGGGAGAATGAGATGGTGGATGCTACAACCCAATCAGAATCTAGTGAGAATGAAGAACCAATAACTGAACCTCTATTCTTGGACGACCAAGTGATTGATCCAATGTTACTGACAATTAACACGACAAAGAAACCAGTAGTGGTGAATATGGAGATCCTTGGAAGGAATCTCACCAATACAATTGTTGATGGCAGGGTCTGGTGTGAATGTACTTCCAGAAAACACTTGGATAAGTCTCGGCAAGCCGACCATTTGGCCACCAACTTTTCAACTGGTGGGTGCAGATCAACAAGGTATTAAGGTACTTGGAGTTTTAATGGGACAAAAGGTAATTATTGGAACTCAACATTTTTGTTAAACTTTGTGGTCATCTCACTAAGGAAGCATACGACACATTGTTAGGTCGGGGTTGGTTGGTGGTAGCCAAAGCCGATCACAACTAGAAAAAGAATACAATCTCCATTGAAAATATGGGTCGGAAGTATATAATTGATTTGAAAAACCAATCAATCAGTAAGGAAGCAACCTCCTCATATTCGTCAAATTCAATCTCCGGAGAAGAATGGATGGAGAGTCAAGGTCCAATGGATCCAAACGACGAAGGAATTTTGGAGTTACAATCATGTTCAAACAATGAAACAAATTATCTTCATGGCCTATTTCATTGGCAAATGGAGGATTATGAGGTCTTTCTATCAACTTGTAATTTTCTCGAAGCTACAACTCTTAGTGAAGAGCAATCAATGAAAAATGATTTTGGAAAGTTGGATAGTTTATGTGTGTGATATGCAATCCATGGTTGGCAAAAGACGACAATTGCAACAAAGGTATCCAACTTCGTAGAAGAGCATAAAATAATGGATGGTACATCTCAGAGTACTAAGAGTAAAATATTTAGAGTGGAGCGTACAAATATTCGTCAAGTCAAATCAACTTCACAAAAAAATAACAAAAAAAGAAAGAGAAATTTAGAAAATAAAGAAACAATGGAAAGGACAAAGCAAAAATATTATTTGGCAATTGAAGGAGAAAATATTAAAAAGTTTGACTACATGGCCGATTACATAAAATGACTACAAAGCCCGACTACATTAAAAGGTCCGACTATATAGTACGACCAACATCTTATCATATCATAGGGCAAAGAGAAATATGGCAAGTTGTGCACATCGTATGGCAAGGAGAAGGGAGTAACTTGTATACCATACAAAGGCATCAACCTCTTCACATCGTATGACAACTTCAATTGGTACAACATCATGGTATGACATCACTCAACATGACACTCAAGCACATCATACAATTTGTTCACATAGTACGGAAATTATTCATTGTACGGCCTGGTTTCCCTCTGATATTACAGCGACTGCTATCTTCACACCATATGATACGGTCATTATATAGTACGGCTCATCACTGGCTCAGTCACAACGCAAGTCCTAACATACAACAAGCAATTCATTCCATTGTACCGACAACAACCTCACTCATCGTATGGCATCATCGGTGATCAAAAGCATAGTACATCATACGACTGTCTCAGAAGGGTTACACCGTACAACGTCCCCATCTCCTCAACATACGACATCTTTTGCTCACCATACGGCATTACTATCTCAACAACGTACAACTCAAGAAAAACTCAATGAAGTTTAACGTCGTACAACAAACATTGACGAACTATACGGCATCATTTCCATCCATCGTACAGCATACATTGCAGTCCTGCAACGTATGGAAAATATTGAATTCCGACATCGTACGACGTATATTGAAGTCATGCATCGTATGACATACAAACAACATCAAAGTGCACGGCATATATTGAAGTCTTGCATCGCATGATGTACAAACAACATCAGAGCATACAACTTGAGAATTCCTAGGTCGTACGGCATGCAAACAGAGAAATATTGCACCATACAAATTGCAGAGTTAGACACCATACAACAGAACCATGTATAGCGGTTGAACATTGTACAACCCTTCAAAGTATGGCATCCCCAATTAAAACACTGCAAAATAGTAAAATACGAAAAATCGCATATTAATTTTAGTGTACGATTGGGCCCCATCGCCAGAATTAACTCTTGCATTGTACGGCCCAAACCCAGAATCCACATTGTACTACCATCAACCATCATACGGAAAATTCCTTCCCTAGTTGTCGTCATACGTTAATTAAGCAGAGTGAAAACTCTATTTTTTGGCTTTGTCAATATTGTTTGAAACCTCTTAAAAAATAATGAAAATGAGTTGCCCTCGGACCCTGAGAGAGGTGTTGCCCCTCGACCCCGCTAGGGGTGCTACCCCCAGACCCCCGCAAGGGGCACTGACCCTTGACCCCGCTGGGGGCGTTACCCCCAAACTGTGAATGGTAAAAACATTCTATTCTATTACAGAAATATGAGTACATTAAATAGGAACAACAAACTACTGTAGTTATTTAAGAGACCACCTACATTTACCTACCTACAACTATAGACAGAGATAAAGATATTTAAACTAACTAAATACATTATCATTGACCATTAACTAAAATAGAGAAATATTATTCTAACACCCTCCCTTAATGGTGAATCTGTCAACAACACCAAGTTGCCCCCTGAATTTGACAAACTTATCTGGGCTCAGAGACTTGGTGAGAATATCTGCAGTCTAATCCGCTGTCGGAACATACTGCAACTGAACTAATTCGTCTTCTACCAGCTTGCGGATGTAGTGACAATGAAGCTCAACATGCTTGGTACGTTCATGGAAGACTGGATTTTTGGCCAATTTGAGCACCCCTTGATTATCAGTGTACAAGGGAGAAGGTCCTGCTTGTGACATGTGCATGTCAAAAAGCATCCTGCGGAGCCAAACTACCTCACATGCTGCCTTAATGGTTCCTCGATATTTTGCTTTAGTCGAGGAAAGAGTCACTGCCTATTGCTTCTTGTTGGTCCATGTGACAACACCTGTACCCATACTGAATACATACCCAGAAGTGGATTTTTTATCATCCACTGAACTTGCCCAATCTGAATCTGTATAACCAATCAGCTTTGAATCCTGGCATCTGCTATACAAAATACCATAATCTAAAGTGCCCTTAACATATCTCAGCACTCGCTTCACTGCAATCCAATGATCAGCTTTTGGAGTTGTCATGAATCGAGAAATGTAGCTCACTGCAAAACTGATGTCAAGTCTAGTGGCAGTGAGGTAGAGGAGACTGCCCACTAGTTGCCTGAATGTCGTTTCATCGACCGAAGGTGAATCAGAGTTGGCTGACAACTTCAGCCCCTTCTCCATAGGTGTGGAGGCAGGTTTGCAATCTTGCATTCAAAATTTGTCAAGTAGACTTTGAGCATATTTAGATTGAGAGATAAAAATACTATCAGTTGTCTGCCAAACCTCAATACCCAAACAGTAATGGAGAAGCCCCAAATTTGTCATGTCAAGAGCCTGACACAAATCCTGTTTGATTGCTGCAATCAAATGTGTTGAACTGTCAGTAATGATCAAGTCATCAACATAGATAACAAGAAACAAAATATCATCACCAGAGTGCTTGACATACAGATTACTATCAGAAGGACTGCACTGAAAACCATGATCAACCAAGTACTGATCAATCTTGATGTACCATGCACGAGGAGCTTGTTTCAGTCCATAGAGTGCTTTCACGAGCCTACATACTTGATGTTCTTTGTCGGCAACCCTGACATCCATCTAATGAATTGTCCATCCAAATTGGGCTGCAATAGCGAGAAGAAGACGAATTGTGCTCATCTTGGCAGTAGGAGCAAAAGTCTCCTCGTAGTCAATGCCCTCCTGCTGTGTGAATCCCCGAGCGACCAATCTGGCCTTGTATTTATCTAGAGTACCATCGGCATGATACTTGACTTTATAAACCCATTTGCAGCTGATAGATTTCTTCCCGGGAGGAAGATCAGAAAGAACCCAAGTGTGATTCTTCAGAAGACTATGGTATTCTGTCTGCATAGCCTTTTCCCACTCTGGAATTCCTTTAGCCTCTGAGTATGTATGAGGCTCATAGATGCTGTGAATGTTGGCCATAAGAACAAAATTGACTGTGTTTTGTTGCTTGCTCTTTCTACAAACTAATATGCCCTCAATGAGTTCATCATCATGAAGATCATCGATAGTCTCGAGCCACCACTTAGGTCGACGAGTAGAAGTACCAACATCTAAAATAGGAGAAACAGCAGCTCCTGGGATTTCTAGAACAAAGTCATCTGGATGTGAGTCTTGAGGAAAATCAGGTGGTGCTAGATCATGACTGGTAGACTCCTCATCTTCAGAGTCAGAATGCTCTGAAGCCCTCCCATCAGGGGAACCAAGAGGAAGACGAACACCCTCAGTAGAAACCTTTATAGGCTGATCCGCAGGACTAGTAGTAGGAAGAAATGGACCAGTAGTCTCATCAATCACAACATCACGACTGAATATGAGACGATCTGTCTCCACATCAATCAACCTGTATGCCTTGTGATTGTCGCTGTAACCAGTAAACATATGTGTCTGGCTCTTGGAGTCCAACTTGGTACGCTTGGCTTCTGGAATCCATACATGAGTTGTAGAACCGAAGACTTTCAAATGGCCCACCTTAGGCTTATGTCCTGACCAGGCTTCTTCTGGAGTCATCTTCTTAACGGCCTGTGTAGGTGACCGATTCAGGAGGTAGACTATAGTATAAATTGCTTCAGCCCAGTATTTCTTAGGTACATTTTTGTACTCCAGCATAGAACAAGCCATTTCAATAATGGTGCAATTCCTACGTTCAACAACACCATTCTACTGAGGGGTGTATGGTGTGGTGAGTTGGCGCTTAATGCCATGTGTAGCACAAAAAGAAGAGAAGTCAGCTGAACAAAACTCCCCCCCATTATCTAACCTTAGAGTGACAATCTGAGAACCTGATTCTTTCTCAACTAAGGCCTTATACTGCTGAAATGTACTGAACACATCTGATTTATGTTTCAAAAAATACACCCACATTTTGCGACTGAAATCACCAACAAATAATAAAAAGTACCTGGACCCAGTAACAGATGGAGTGTTCATTGGTCCACATACATCAGCGTGAACCAATTGAAGTACCTTGGAGGCTCGCCAAGAATCACCATCCGAGAATGGTGTCCAATGCTGCTTCCCAGCTTGACAGGCTCCACAAACTCCATGATTTTGAGTTTGGATTTCAGGTAGACCAACAACCAAACCCTCCCGAGACAGTTGAGAGAGATAGTGCACATTCAAGTGCCCATAACGCTGATGCCAAAGTTTGCTGATGGAAGTACTCCTAGCGGCCAAAGCGTGCTCCTGAGAATCACCGGAACCAACAAGTCTATACAGACCATGATCCTCAAGTCCCATAGCGATTGTAGTAGAAGTCTCCCTATCAACGATGCTACAAGTGGACGAACTGAAGACAACATCCAACTGGGGAGAATGCCGCATGATCTGACTGACTGAGAGAAGGTTATGTTCCATGCCTAGAACATAGTAAACATCAAGAAAGAGTAAATTTCTTCCTCCTGAGTGAATCTGGACAGTGCCCTTACTAGCAATTGTGTACTCTTCACCTCCTCCAAAAATGACAGAATCAGAGAATGGTTCGAATTTTGTGAACCAATCCCGACGATGAGTAAAATGTCGCAAAGCCCCAGAATCAATATACCAGGCAAAAGATTGTATTGGATCTGCTGTTCTCTTGGCCATAAACACATAGAATGCAGATTCTTTCTGATCAGTGTGCTCCGTGACATTGGCCTTTTGTTGAGACCCTCCCTACTTCTTTTGTTTAGAAGCCAATCGAACCCGACAATCAACTTTCATGTGACCATACTTATGGCAATAATTGCACTGAACGTTCTTTTCCTTCTTGCTGTCCTAAGAAGAATCAGAGCTTATCAGCTGAGAAGTTTGCGCCTTCCCTTTGTTCTTAGCAGAAGATTTGGCAGAGAACGCTTGCTCTGTGAGGTGGAACTGGTACTGCTTCCAAACTGCTGTCTCCAACGATCCTGTTGTAGAAGCTTGTTACACAAGTCTGGAAACTTCAAGTCAACATTTGTTGAAGTAATATTGAGCATCTCAATGAAATGCTCGTAAGACTTTGGCAAACTCTTCAAAGTAATGACGACCATGTCCTCTTCCTCCATTGTGCGACCAATCGCCTCCAACTGATCTCGAATCTCCTGGATCTTGTTCAGATGCGCCTACAAAGTTGTCTTCTCATCCATCATGATAGAAAACAGCATGTTCTTCAGGAAGAACGCACGGCTCTTGTCGGGGGTTTCATGAAGGTCCTTCAAATGATCCCAGTTTTCCTTAGCAGTTTTGCCAGACGGTACCTGAGGTAGTTGTTCATCTGTGACTGAGAGTTTGATGAGCATGACGGCTTCCCGGTTGCGCTCATCCCATTTGTCCTGATCCTTTCCAACAACGGTAGGTCGAGGTGATGTACCCAGAACAACCGCATCAAGACACCGATACTCGAAGATGGTCAACATACGCTGCTTCCAAGTGTTATAATTCTTCCCATTAAACTTTTGGTTGCTTTCGAGCATTATATTTGTCAAAGATGCCATCACAGACGTCGAGGTCAAACTAGTGAGGGCAAAATAATGCACAGAAAACATAAACAGGTTCTGCAGAACAAATTCCAAAGCAGAAACCGAAACCCAGCATGGATTTCGAGGCACTTTGAAGACGAAACCCAAAAGATCTGAAGAGTACCCAGAAAATTTTTTGAATACCCAAAAAATTTCAACAGCACCCACTTGCACAAAATTTGAGGCACGAAAAACGAGACACCCAAAAAAATTGGAGACCAACCCAGTTGAGATCTCGAAAAACCCACCAAGAATTTGAAATCAAAAAAAAAAATCGACCTCAAACACAGGAGAAATCTGCAAAACCCTAGTCGGCTCTTTAAAAAACCACGATTTTCAGAAAAATGGAGAAAAAACGCCGAGAAAATGCACTAAAAATCACGTCCAATAGGAAGAAATTCCACGGCAAAGCTAGGGTTACAAAAAACGCAACCAAGAGATGCAGCAAAATCGCGTCCAAGAAGTTTCCAGAAAAAAATGCAAGGATTTTTATTTTGTTTTTTGTTACTGAGAAAATCGCGTCAAAAAAAAAACACGGGCCAAGAACAATAAAAAAAACGCGTCCATCAACACAGGAAGATTGCGCCCAGGAAGAACAAAAATCATGTCTAACACGAGCAAGAAACGGGTCGAAAAGGGTTTAAATCGCACGCCCAAACCTTGATGAAAAACTACACGCTTTTTTCAAAAAAAACCCTTGCACGAATTCGCGCGCCAACAAAAAGACGCCTTCTGAAAAATTCCCACGCGATTTTTTTGACAAGAGAGTCGTGATTTTAAGTGAGAAATGCTCACGAAAAATCAAAAAACAAAAACCCTCAAAAATTTCAGACAATGATGCCCAAAAAATTCACAAAAGTCTCACATGAAAATTTTATTTTTATTTTTTTCACGAATTACAGACTTTAAAAAATCACCCAGAAACCATAGTCGGCTCTAATACTTTGTGAATGGTAAAAACATTCTATTCTATTACAGAAATATGACTACATTAAATAGGAACTACAAACTACTGTAGTTATTTAAGAGACCACCTACATTTACCTACCTACAACTATAGACAGAGATAAAGAAATTTAAACTAACTAAATACATCATCATTGACCATTAACTAAAATAGAGAAATATTATTCTAACACAAACCCCCATAGCACTCATTTGATTTGCCACGTACACTCCATGTTCAAGTTTTGTCTACACTATCATCATCAATTTAGCAAGTCTTCCTAATGATACTTGATGTTTACTTGTCGTCTGGAAGACGACTTTTTCTTTTGGGGGGGATGATGCAATCAATGTACAATTTCTTATTATGATTTGGTTAAATTGATTATCCAACTATGTATTGTTTGTATTAATTGGTTGTCAGCTTCGGGTAGTTATAAGCATCGGTTGGTTGACGGTTGCATTCTTCTTGGCAACCATCGGGTCCTTTAAATACATTATGTATCATCAAGGAGACTGGTATGATCTAATCATATCAACTCTGGTCCTTGGTTGACCATCTCCGGTCTTCTTCTGTAATTATTTCATGTGCGAATAAAGATATATTTTACACATGTATTTGGTATGCATTGTCATCTCCATTATTAATTCATGTATTTATTTTATAAGATAGAGCAATAAACGGACCAACCAAAATAAGATGAAAGAGACATAATTACCCTGACAAAAGTGTATCTTGCAACTAAGCAAAGGTCTTATTGTAGTTAACTCTCTCTCTCTTAGAGAACTCTTGTGCTACGCTCTCATTTGCTGCATGCTTCACCTTGTACAACCACCTCGAATCAATCATTTATTCCCATCGAGTCTTGGCACAATCTCCCAAACATCGTTCTATATAATGGATTTATTTCCTCTACTAGGACATCTCACCATATGTGCTCTAAATTTTCCTTCTCAAAACTAGAAGGCTCTACATCAATGATGGAAGGCATCAAAGCAACATAACTTGGAAACTTCTTAAGGAGATGACTCACCCAAGAGAAGTCTTTAGTGCTCCAACTTCTTCCTATGCTTCCTATGATATTTGAGTAAGTCATCTAAGTTTGCTAGTTGTATTAGAAGGTAATGAGGTATTTATTGTTGCAGTAGAACTTGGCTGAGCTGTAATTCATACTATTGTATTTTGTTGATCAGAACATGGTACAGCAATTTGTTCATCCTCATCAACCTCCAAAGGATCAAGCATTTTTATCAAACTTCACATCTCAACTCACTACTACCTTTTGTTGTGATGAAACATAGACCTTGTAAGCCTTGGATAACTCACTATATCTCACAAACACACCTTTCAAGCTATTGGGTTCAAGCTTCGTCTTCTCCTTTGGCACATGAATGTAGACAAGTCTCCCAAACTCAAAAAAGAGAAACATCAAATTCATCTCCTATGAAGGCTTCCTCCAAAGTCTTGTCCTTCAACACCCTATGAGAACACCTATTAGAATGTAAACAACACAATTGCATGCCTCTACTCAAAAATACATGGGTAAATCTAGGTCATGAATCATGGCCTTTGTAGTCTCTATAATGGACTTGTTCTTCCTCTCTATAACTCTATTCTGCCGAGGGTTGTAAGGCATAGTCAACTCCCTCCTTATCCCTACATCTTTATAAAAGACATCAAAGTCCTTTGAGGTATTCACCTCCATTATCACACTTCAAAACTTTGATCTCCCTTCCCATATGATTCTACAAACTCTTGGAACTTCCCAAATACCTCATATATGATCTTCAAGAAGTAAATTCAAGTTTTCCTTGAGGAATCATCAATAAATGAAACATAGTACAGATTTCCTACCAAGAAAGTTGTAGACATGGGTTTGCACACATATGAATGCGTCAAATCAAGAATCCCTCTCAATCTATGCTCACTACTAGGGAAAGTAGTCTTAGCATGCTTGTTGAGCGCACAACCCTTGTAGACACATGTCTACTCTATCTTGAATTCTAACAATCCCTACACCATATCCTTCAAGATGGTTAATCCTCCATAGTGCAAACGACGAAGTCTCTTGTGCCAAATCTCACATAATTTGCAAATGTCACATACCAAGGCGCCATGTTCAATCACATTAGCAATCAACCTGTCAAGGCCACCCTCTCACATACCTTTGACCAATACTAAACCAAGATCTTGGTTGCAATCTCTTATAGTGACTTGTTGATCATCGAACTCAACCACACACTTTAGACCTATCATGGCTAACACTAAAAGTAAGTTCTTAGGTAAACCAAGAACATATAGGCCAATATGGAGTTCAAGAACATCACCCAAAGGCATGCGAAAGGAAAAATGTCATGTCCCTATAACGAGATATGCAACATCATCACCAAGCTCCACCTATATACTTGTCATGTCCCCTTTCTAATTTTAGAAACTTTCTATTTTTAGCAGGCCCGATGTCCTGAAAAAAAAAATTTGATTTTGATAATTTAATCGAGAAAAGGTTCATTATTCAAGATTATTAAATTAATGCTTTTTGGGGGAGAATATTAAATATGTTGGAAATAAATTATTAAATCAATTTTGGGTGTGACTTCTTGAGGAAGATTGATTTTTGCTTTTTTGGCATTGGTAGTGGTGCAAGATGAGGTTTCTTCTTTTGCAGCTTTTTCCGGGTGCATGATTTTGTGCTTTCAACACTTGGCTTGAGAAGTTACAAGTCTTCACATGCAAACCACTCATTCTAGGTGTTTGGATTTGGGGCTGCAAGGTTTGGCATCCTTTATTACTTGTTTTGGCAGTTTGGATTGAGTTTATGCTTGTTTTCTCTATTCACAAGTTGTGGCTCTCCTACAGAGGCTAATAAACCATTGTAGGGATAATCTCTAAGGCTGGAAAACCAAGGAGATTTGGACTCAGGGACAGTGGCTCTGAGGGTCTACAGGTGTGACTTCACACAGAAGTTGCATTGGTGCTGAAAGATGGCTTTATGTGGATTGTTTGGTTGAGTTATTTGGCAAGGTTTGTATTTTGGAGTGCTCAGATTTTGGTAGAGTTTTAGAATGCTGTTGTTATCAGTTTGGTAGTTGTTTTATCAAAGTTTGTTCGTGTATTTTTGCTACCCAGACTCCATTTAGAGTGCTGGTGATTTTGTAATTGAAAATACAGTGTTTTAGTTGCAATTTGTGGGTTTGTTTGCCCATTTTCATTGTGCAAATTGCAGCAGAGTTTGGATATTTGTTTGCTGCTATCATGAACAGAAAATTAATGATTTTAAACTTGTAATACCAGCAGCAAGTCGTGATTTTTCCTTTGGCACAATATTTTATGTTAAAAATGAAGAAAATGGTTGATTTTTCATTGCACCCGATTTCCTCTTTTGAGAGTTTTTTAGCAAATCTTTGATGGCAGATTTAAAATGTTTGTAAGGGATATTACAATACTTCCTTTTGCTCCTTAAGTCTATTGAAAGCCTTCTTTTTTGTAGATCATGTCCCTACACTAGAAATGGTGTTAGTGCATATGCATGATGCCATAGATAAGGTTGTTTCAAGCCTAGTTGAAAGCTCATCCATTGTTGAAGCTTTTGCACTCCACAAAACTGCTTCAGTTGCTGCTGCTGCTCACCCTTCCCTTTCTTCTTAGGACACTGAGAAGCATAATGGCCATTCTTGTGGCATTTGAAGTTCACTTGATATGGCTCAAGTTTTTCTTCCCCTATTGAAAAGAATTAGAATCCTCCTCTCCCTTCTGACCCTTCCCAAGTTCTCCTTCCTTACCACCTTTCCTCATTTCTCTAATGAGAGCTTGGTTCTAATTCTCTTCCGCTTTGCCCAAAACAGTCTCTTGTCCAAGGTCTCCTCTTCAATAAAATCCTCCCAAAGCTTCTCAAAAGTGGAAAGCTTCTCGCAAGCATAAACACTTTGAACAAATGGGTTCTAAGGTGAGGAGAACCCAATTAGAACTATGAGTACCAATTCATCATCATCCACTTTTACCCCTATTGCAGCAAGTTGATCTCGAAATTCAATGATCTTTGTAGTCGGTGTACAATGTCTATTGTTATGTTTCGCTAAAATTGGCTATTTGACTATGTATTAATTGGTTGTAGGCTTTGGGTAGTTAAGCATCGGTTGATTGATGGTTGTGTTCTTCTTGGAAACCGTCAGGTACTTTAAATAGATTGTGTATCATCAAGTAAAGTAGTATGATCTAGTCGGATCGACTCTGATCCTTGGCTGACCATCTTTGGTCTTCTTCTGTAATAAGTTCATGTGCAAATAAAGATATATTTTACTCATATATTTGGTATGCATTGTCATCTCTATTAATAATTATGTATTTATTTTATCAGATAGAGTAGTAAACATTTGGCATCGTTTCCTTAAACAAATCATGTCAAATTTGAGAGATTCATGCCCTTAGACCCCAACAAAGATTGGAAGAGACCACAACGTGGTCAAGATTAAGAGATCAAAGTTCAAACAATCTTTAAGGATCATTGAGCAAAGAGAACGAGGAAGAAGATTACGAGAAACATTTGAGAAAGCTACAACCGTACGATTCCCAAGTTAGAGCCGAGAACACAATCAAGTTGAAAAGTCAAGACAACCTTCTCTAGACGATGGAAGTTGGGAGACTAAGTCATAGTCCTTCCAAAATTGTACGAGAGTAACCTTTGGGGCATTGAAAGGTTGTCAATCGAAGGAGAAGAAGTTGAGCCAAGGGTGTCTAGAAGAAAATTTGAAAGCGAACAAGTACACAGAAGGTTGAAGCCGAGGGAAGAGTTGAGGATTCCTACGTGGCTGAGAGCGCGAAAGAAGCACCGGAATGCCCGAATCAAAACTCCCCAACAAGTAGATTCCAGGCACTAGGTTTGCATCAAAATAAAATCACGGTAAGCCCTAGTGGAGAAAAACAAAAGTTGCCCAAGTTTATAGGCAATGGATCAAAGGATCTTGTTAGGCACTATAAGACTTGTGAAACAATCTAGACAGCAAATGGGCAAGATGATAAAGCGATTTGGCTACGATCTTTTCCAACCACCTTGCAAGGTGTAGCGATTGACTAGTATACAAAAATTGACCAAGCCTCTCAAAGCACATGGGAGAGATTAAAGAAGGCCTTCAAAGAAGAGTTTAAATTGCTTTGTGATGATAATGAAATAGTAGTAGAAATTTACAATACAAAACAAGGTAAGCACGAAAACATATGAGCTTATAATCATAGACTTAAAGAATTGCTTGTAAAGTTAGAAATAGAACTAGTCAACAGTCTCAAGAAAAGATGGTTCATCGAAGGTCTACTTCCATCATTAAGAAAAAAAATGTACTATCATCCTCTTCCTATTCAAAAGCTTACAATTGGGCAATGGAAATAGAAAGTGAAGATAAGATGTGCTCATGCAGTAAAAGAAAAACAGAGGAAGATGTAAGTTTAGATGAAAATAACGACGATGAATTAGGAATGGTACAAGTGCTCCAAAGGGACATGCTCTGAATGATAAAAGAATTGACGACAGAGAAAGAAACCAACAAAGAAACTAACGAACTATGGTGTACTTAGTGCAAAAGTGAGGGGCACACAAAAGATAACTATCCTAGAAAGATGTTTTGTGAGATTTGCTAGGTTATGGGTCATTCAATAAAGGAGTGCCCATGTAATTTAAAGACCAGGAATACACAAGAACTCTTTACATAAGTTGAGGAGTACACTCCACCAAAGCCACAAAATGCATCTCCAAGAAGTTATCGAAATCAAAGAGGACGAAGCCAAATATAGTACGATCCCAAAAGATGCCCTATCATATTATGTTGACAATGTAGTGAATGGGGACACTTTGCAAGAGACTTCCAGAACAAGCAAGACAAAGAGCAATTATTGTTAATAGTACATCTCTAAATATATTAAAAAGCCTAACTATAAAGCTCAACTACATTAAAAGGTCCTCTCACACCGTATAGTGGTTCAATCAATTCCTCCACACGATGTGACAGCATAAAGTACAGGCTCATTTAACAAAGAGAACTCAACGTATGGAAATGTGAAGTATGCTCAACGAAGGGAATAAAGCATTTACCTCTTAATCACACCGTACGACCTTTGTAATTGGTACGGTTAAAGAATTTATTCATATGGCACACCTACGGCCTTTCACTGTGCACATCGTACGACATATTCGTGATCGCATCAAACGGCCCATTCTCAACCACTCCCTTGTACAGCAAATTCAACCTTTACTCTTGCAATGTACGGCATCAAAAACTTGCACCGTACATTGTTTGTCATCTACTTGTTGGTACCATACGACGTGTGCAAATATCTTCACCATACGACGTTGATCATTGCCAAAATACTACCTTATGCCATACAAGTTCATTACATCATACGGTGTGTTCTTGATATAGCGTACGTTCAAGACATTTTCTCATCATATGGTCAAGTCAGCATCACTTTTTCATCATACAGCAAAGACACTCATTTATTCAGTGTATGGCCAGTTCACATCACTTGCATCATACGGCCAATTCACAGCATCCATTGCATCGTACACAATCTCCAAAAAATATAGTATGGCCTCAATCTAGTTTTGATGTTCATGGTAAATTTTGCATTGCGTAATTTCCAAGTCGAAAATTCTCCATCGTACGGCCATCAACCATCATACGAGAACTTCCTTCCCTAGTTGCCATCATACATTGGTTAAACACTCCAAAATTTCTAATTTTTGTCTTTGTTAGCATTGATTTTTACCTCTTAAAAAATCATGAAAATAATGTACGCCCCTTGACCCTACTGTGGGTGTTGCCCCCAAACCCCCACTGCACTCATTTGATATGCCAAGTACAGTCTAAACTCGAGTTTGCAAATTACACTTCCAAGTTTGTTTACAAGTCCTTGTCTACAATATCAGCATCAGTTTGGCAAGTCTTCCCTAATGTTATTTGATGTTTACATGTCATCTAGAAAACGACATTTCCTTTTGGGGGGGGGATGATGTAGTTGGTGTACAATGTTGTTGTACCCAAAACCAAAATTTTTGCTTCACTAAGGCATTTTGCTTAATTGAGTCTTAATCCTGTTAAAGTGATGTCAGAAGGTCGTTTTTGGGGTTTTTAAATATGGAGTTAGTATCAGTGTCATGTCAGTCTGTTGCTGAAGGAATTTAAGAAAAGTGAAAATCTGAACGGAAATCACCAAAATTTTCTATCTCTGGAGAAGGGAGCACATTCTCAAATGGGCGCCCTATCTCTTAGGGGTCCAGATCCTGTTTTTAGGGTTTGTCATCTCCAGCAGACATTCATCCGGCATCACGTCAGCTTCGCAGTAAGCTATCAAGCCTGTCAAACGGACCTGTTTCGAGCAAGTTGTGAAAGATACAGCGCAAAACGAGGCGAAGGCGAGAATTGGCTAACACTGGTAAAAAGCGCAGCTTTTGGGAATGGCGCCCATCTTTTTGAGGTGTTAAATGAAGGTTTTTGGCTAAATGCCACCCAAGATGTTTATCTCACTTTTGTTCGAACTTCGCGACGCATCCGTCAGTGGGTGAATCTGAGTTGCTGAAGTGCCTGAACCTGAGGTCGAACGTAGGGTCAAATCTTAGTCAGAACGTCAGAAGAAAAAGCAAAAGAGCACATTTTGGGAAAGGCGCCCAAGCTTTTCAAGCCTCTAATGTTTTCTTTCTGATGATACCAGATGTTCAGTGTGCCCGTGTTACGTTCAGCTTTCCGTTGCCTGTCTCCGTCAGATCAGGAGATGACTCAGTAGCTCGCAGTCAGGGTTTTTATGTTATTTTGATCATTTCCAGAAATGGCTAAGTCTGGAATGAAAAGAGCAACTTTTGAAAGGGGCGCTCTTGTTTTTCACCCCTCAGATGACGTTTTCTGGGGAAATGTGCCTTTGCAGCTGTCGTACAGAACGAAGTCAGCTCCGCAGTGAACCTAAGATCCAGTCCTGAAAGTTGATAAATCAGAAGTTATGAAGGATTTGTTTTTCCCTTCGTACGAAATGCGGAAGTCAAAATTTGACTAAGTCTGAGAAAAAGAGCAGCTTTTGAAAAAGGCGCTTGGATTTTTGAGCCTTCAGATGTCAGTTTTATGGTCTGTAGTCTCAAGATATCTTTTGATCAGTTCTTACTGAGCTCTGCAATGCACCTGTCAGCCAGCCAATCGGAGAAGTCAGTCAACCAGTGTCAGAGGATGAACAGAGGTCCCGGCAAAGGTTTTAGCTTAAATTTTCATGAAATTTGGCTAAGTCTGGAATTCGTTTGAGAGTTCAAAGTTGAATTTTCGAAAGTGAGTTGAATGCACGCCTTAACTAGAGTTTTGACTGCAGTTAGACTAAACGATTTCTGGGTTGTCATCTTCAGTTCATATATTGGCATGTGGAGTGATCTTTCAGTTTGCATGTCGAGTTAACTAGTTTGCATGTTCAGTTAACTACTTTGCATGTTCAGTTAACTACCTTGCATGTTAAGTTAACTTGATTGCATGTTGACCTAACTGAAGATTATTACTGAATGTCAACTGAAGTTTGCATGCATGGCGAATTTGGTCAAAATTGTGAGGTTTTAGTGAAGATGGCGCTTCATCAAATGACAACTGAAGTTCAAAAGGGACGAATTGAAGCATGAAACATTATTTTGTGAAGCATGAAGTATATTTAGTGAAGTATGGCGATTTTGAAGTTGATAACTTCACTCATGAAAAGGGTCGCTATTTTTAGTTTTTGAAAAGTGAAGCAAGATATTGGTGAAGATGGCGCACTTTTCAAGGCTATGGCAACTTTAGTTTGAAAAGGGTTGCTATTTTTAGATTATTTTGATTAAAGCATGAAGTTGGCGCATTCTTGAAGGCCAAACTGAACTTCCAAAAGGCTAGCTATTTTTAGCATATTTATTGCATGAATAAGGCGAATTCCTTATCTCATTCTTATTGTTAACTAAAGTTTGCAAAAGGGCACGCCTTAGGTCAAGTTGATGAATCCAAAGCAAGGTTGAAGATGGCGAATTTGATAAAGATGCTAACTGAAGTTAAAATCGCATGGATGAGTTTAACTGAAGACTTGAAAGGCAAACCCTAATGCGTCCACTTATTGAGCTTGTTCGAGTTCCAGTTAACTAAAATGGGGTCCAATTAGAAGCCAAGCGCCATTTTTCAAGCTTTAGTGCTTTGTGCGAATTTTCAATGATGAAATTCTATATATTTCAACAATGGCGTCCATTATTTCATCATCTTTTGCTCTGAAGCTTATATTTTTCTTGAGCGACCAGCAAGCTAAAGGTGATTCAGGTGTCTGAATTCAGCGTTCTTCGAAGCAACGAGTTCAGATTGTTCGGAGGAAGAAGATTCTAGACTTTATTTTCACTTTGCATGCAGGTTTTATCAAATTCCAGAGAAGAGGTTGGCAGATTTTTCAGAAGCAGACAAGCAAAACTTTCTATCTTCTGTCTTATTTCTTCTATTTCTCACCTTAGGTACTTTCTTCGCATGCCAAAGAAATTCAACACATATTCAGAATCTGATTATCAGGGTTCGCATATTTCAGTGTTTGCAGCAAGACCCACGTCTTAGATTTTTTTCGAGAAAATCGCCCCTTGCCTTCGTTCTGAAGCTCTGTGCCTTTTTCCGAGAATTTCTTTGCATGTGGGCTTGAATCACATTTTTCGAATCTAGCTATCTGGGTTTGTTCATTCAGTTGTGCACAAAACCCATGTTTCGATTTTCTCATGAAAAATTACCCCAAGAAGCTCTAAAACCTGCAGTTCTCGACTGAAAATTCTTTGCATGTTAGGCTAAACGCGTGTTTTGCAATTCTGACGTTGTGGGTTGTCTTAGAATCCTTTTCTAGACAAAACCCATGTCTCAGAATATTTGGTGAAAATTATCCTCCGACAAGGTATTTTTAGCCTCACCAGAGCATTTCATTTTTTCTTTCCGAGAAAGTTGTCGAAGATAGTCATGTTCCACAGTCAATGGGCGAGTTTTTCAGAAGGTAGTTCAACTAGACTGAATTCAAGACCAAATCGGTCTTAATTTAGGTTTTCATCAGAGCAGCTGACAATGAAGCGTTACGCTGCAAAAGGAATAGAGATCACTTCATTTACGGAGCCACCAAAGTCACTCAAATCCCATGCCATTGTCTTCGTGAAAATGCGAGTTTCCAGAAGGAGACTGAAGATGTCAAAGAATGTATGCATACAGTCAAAGAAGGCGACAGGAGTTGAAAAGATAGATTATCGCTTTTGGCAGTGTCAAAGTGCCAGATGACAAAGAAATTGATGAGTTCTTGGTCAAAGTGTTAGACCGAGATGACATGGAGTGATCTGCCAGTTGGAACCTGCAGTTAATTTCGAGGGTTGAGTCATGAGCAGCAGTTAACTCGACTTTCAGTCTTGAGTTTACTTGCTGACTTAACACATTCTTATCTCATCCTTGGAATTGTCATCACCAGGAGTTAGGGTTAGGGTTTCCAGTTAACTGAAGGTAGTGTCCAGTTAACTTTGCTTTAAATAAGGACGTGCATGCTTGCACATTGTCCAATTAGGTTATTTGTATCAGTTAAACTGAGGGTAGTTGCCCAGTTAACTGTATAGTTTACTTCATTAGGGTTAGGGCGCATGACTTGCATGCATTGCAAGAACTGTAGTGAACACAAGGTGATTTTAGGGTTACCTACACCTTGATGTATATAAATAAGAGCTTTTGCTCATTTGTAAATAACTTTTGCTTGAGAGAGAAATATATGTTGCGCCTACCTTGCCCTCAATATTGCTCTTTTGGTATTTGTTCATGTGTCTTCGCTATTACGATTAATTGTTATGCCACATAGGGTTTCAAGAGATTGTAATGGTGAATTCTTTCTGTTTTGTGCATATTTACCATTGAGGTCAATTGTTATGCCACATAGGGTTTCAAGAGATTGAGATGATAAATCTGTTTTATGTATATTTACCATTGTGATCAATCGTTATGCCACACAGGGTTTCGAGAAATTACGGTGATAAATCTGTTTTGTGAATCTTTATCATTATAATCAAGGGTTATGCCACATAGGGTTTCGTGAGATTGTGGTGATAAAGCTGTTTGTGAAGTCTTTACTATTTCGATCAAGTGTTATGCCACATAGGGTTTCATAAGATTGTCATGGTAAATTCTTAAATCTGTTTGTGCCCAATAAGCTTGTTTAGATTGAGATGATAGATGCGCCACCTTGCCTTCAAGTAGAGAATCTAAACTCGTTTATCGTCCAGATAGTCAAACCACTGCTCCATTTCCTCATGCTCTGTTTTCTTGAGGAAACTAGATAGATTTAAAGTAGTTAGCTTAGTTGTAGTTAATGATCTAGCGAAACCAGAAAATCCTTAGTAACGTTCTTGGTTCTTAACCTTGTGCCTCTTCCAAATGAGAACAAAAGATAGGACTTAGATTACTTTTCTTTTCCATGTATTCCAGCACAACGAGGGAGCTTCCCCTCCTAATTTGAAGAGCACTCATTGCGTAGTGTACATAGCTGTCCGTACAAACCTGCACTCCAGAGGTGTTAGATTTTACGCCAACAAATGTCTATTGTTATGTTTCGATAAAATTGGTTATCCGACTATGTATTAATTGGTTGTTGTAATATCCCTTGACAATTCTGACCTCAAAATGTTGATTAGAGGCTCAAGGAATATCGTCAAACACTTTGCATACAACCTCTTTACTTGTTGTTTCTGTGTTTCAGTCTGATTATGTTTGCTTGAAATGATGTCAAATGTGATTTAAATGCTTTCAAATGATTACTAAGATGTCTAGGCAAAGAACTAAAATGCAAATGCAATTCTTTTTGTCTTTTTGAATGCATATATATGATCTCTACATGAAAAATGTGCACCTACAGCCAATTGACATTTCGTCAAATACTTGGCATGCAAACTATTATGCAAATCAAGAGCAATATAGATATGAACATTACATCAAATATTTGGCATGCAACTTATCACTCCTTTATTGATGAACTACCTCAATTACAATGCTAATTATGATTAGCCAAGACTCTTGGCTTTACAATTTAATGTAATTTTCTGAAATCTGAGTATCAATAGCAGCAGCAAGCAATGATATATATATATATGCTCAAAATGAATGTAAATAACATGTAGAACCTGATTAAGAAGGCACCCAAACCATCCCCTTTATGGCGCCACCCCTATTCTGATTGCTTAGCCTCAATAATAAATTAGTGAAGCCTCAATACGCCCTCCTCAAGCACCAAAATTCGTTGCCACAGCTCCTAGAGTGGAGTGCCCCCTTCCTTGGGTAAAATCGATGGGACATATGGCCTCCACATGTGAAATCGTGGGCTCCAAAGGTGGCTGCTGTTGGACTGTAATTGCAATATCAGACCTCTGATTGGTTCCTAATGATGCCAAAACGTCCTTCTCAAGAGAGCAATTGACTTCCTCACAAAGCAAATAGCATCAGCACATTCCTCAAATCGATTCTTCTCAAATATGCAGCTGTAAGTTATTCTCCAGAATGCTTCAACAAGCTGATATGAAATCTTAATCTTCAAATTTGGCCAAAGGCCACAAAATTTGCAATGTAAGCACAAATTGAACTTCTGATTGAAGCCCACAATTAGCAATAATTCAGCTGATAGTTTCGCAGCCTCAAAATTGCATAACCAATGAGAGTTTTCGTTTCCAATGGCTGGAAATGGCAGAAACCCTAGCTGGCTTCCTCACCAAACAATAACATCAAGCAAATATCAATTCCTAGATGATTAGAAGCTTGGCTAACCCTCCCTTTATACTTTTTCCCAAGGAGAAGTCAATTCATCTAGAAACTTCTCAATTAATAATATAATATTTGCACTTTACAAATATTAAAATATGACTTTACAATATAAAGTGCAAATATAACATTATAACATAACATTAAAATAATTATTATTAAAGTTACCTTTAATAATAATTAAGCATTATATCTCCATAAAACTTCTTATTTCTCCAATTCGATTGAATCCAGGAAATGGAAACTATCAACTGACTAGATCTCTGCCACAAAGGACCCCCTAACCATGCTCATTAGCCTACGAGAGTCAGGAATAGGCTAAACCATCCACAAACAACATCAGGCAAAAATGGGGACATTACAGTTGTCGGCTTCGGGTAGTTGTAAACGTTGGTTGGTTGATGGTTGTGTTCTTCTTGGAAATTGTTGGGTCTTTTAAATAGATTGTGTATCATCAAGGAAAGTAATATGATCTAGTCGGATCGACTTTGATCCTTGGCTGGCCATCTCTAGTCTTCTTTTGTAATAAGTTCATGTGTGAATAAAGATATATTTTACTCATGTATCAAGTCTGCATTGTCATCTCTATGATTAATTGGTGTACTTATTTTATTAGATAGAGCAGTAAACAATCTTCATAGGGTAAGTGGCCATTGTGTCTATTCACTCATGCATGTGGCACTAAGTGATCCGAAATTGGTTTAGTAGTTTGAATTGGAAAGGTTCCATGGTCAGGCACATGCTACAAGTTCACCTGTAGGCCATTCAATCAGTGTTATAAGTGTTGTTCAAGCTGCTGCAGGTGTTGTATAGGCTGCTGCAGGTTTTTGCAGGTGTTCAACATTGCTGTTCCAGGTGTTCTACAGGTTGCTGCAGATGTTTGAACATGCTGCAGGCATTATGTTTGTGTCCTAGATGGTATGAGGCCTCTTGAGGAGTGTTTTCCAACCTTGTGCAGGTTGTTGGGCAACATTCTTCTACTGGAATCATTATTGGGGTAATTCTCATTTCTTTCAGCAATGCAGTGAATGCTTCAAAGAACATACAACAGATGTATGAGTGGAAAAATGTTTCCACAGGTGTCTCGGTGTGGTCTAGAACATTGTCAGGAGATTTGTGGACTCAAATATTCATATCCTATCTTGTAGCAGGACAGTTCTGGACACTAACAACATGCTCGAGGTCATTTTAGAGCAGATTAAAGCAGTTATGATTTTGTCCCTTTTTGGCAGCCATTTGACTTTGTTGTGGTTTCCATCTGTTGTTCCCCCCTTATTGGATGTCATTAGGGAAGTAACCTTTATTTTAACAGGCTGTTCATTTCGTCAAAAGCCATGACTGCCCTTTTTTTTGGCAGTGTCAATCCATTTCTCCATGGGACAGATATGATGAATGGGATGGCAGTTACAATGTTCTCCTGTGCAGATGGTACTGGTGACCAGTTTGGACAGTTGCTTTGGGTGACCATTGCAGATTTGGTGTTAGGTATGGCTGGAGTGTCAGCTCTGAGGTATAGGGAAGCAGTCAAAACTCAAAACATCTTGCTAGGAAAGCTAATCAAGGCAAGTTCTTGGTGATATGCAATTGCAAAAGAAGGAAATGTCTCTGCTTTCTGACAACCAAGGTGTCATTAGGTCCAGAAAAATCCAGTCTATCATGCAATGAGGAAGCAAAATCAATTGCATCAGTGTTCCATAATGAGGATGTTTGGTGTTCTGTCCAGAGGATGGAGAAATATAACTGATATATTATGCTAGTGATAAGCAGGTAGCAGATATCTTCAGAAAAACACTTTCCAAGTACAAAATACAGAACAAATAAAATGACACAAGTTCAATTCCTTTGGAATGTAGTGATCCACATTAATGCTAGTTAAAGTTATTCCAAATGTCCACTTAAGACTTACAGAACAAGTAAAATGGCTATAAGTTCAATTCCTCTGAAATATGATGATCCGTGTCAATGCTAGTTAATGTTAATCCAGGTCTCCATTTGAGCCTTACAAAGTCAAATCGTGTAAGTGCCTCAATGACTGGTCTATAAATTCACACGAAGTTATCATTCTAATGGAAGACGCCTTTTTCTAAAAATAAACTAGAGTATATTACTGTATTCTCCTAATTTCACTTGGAAAAAAGACGGTATCAGAAACTTCAAGCTTTGGCAATCCACAATGTAAAAGAACAATCTTCCCCAGAAACTAGCGTAGCAGTTTAGATAACTGAACTTCCAGGCCACACTTTATTCTTTAAGTCAGTTTTCTAAATTCCTATTCCAATTTTTTCAGAAGATTATTCTATGTTTTTTTAGTTTACTCTTCAAACTCCACAATTTCTCCCGGAGATTGTTCCTTTTTCTTTTAATTGATACTCTAAAATGCACAAGTTCTCAAGAAAATTGTTCTTTAAGGCAGATACAATTAACCAGCTTCGTTTCTCTCCCCGGTATTTATTAATACTAATGAACTCCTATCCAAGTTTGTGGACCCTACTTTGTTCTTTGAGTGGATTTTCAAAACTCCTATTGCAATCTCTCAGAAGGATTGTTCTTTAAGTCAGTAGTATCAATCAACCTCATTTCCCTCCCATGTTTATTTAAACTTCTAAACTCATAACATCATTGCGGACCAGATTTTGTTCTTTTAGTCAATCATCCAAACTCCTCGTGCAGTTTCTCCAGAAGATTGTTCTTTTAATCAATCCTCTAAACTCCTCTCGCAATTTCTCCAAAAGATAATTCTTTGTTCTTTTAGTCAATCACCTAAACTTCTATCGCAATTCTCCAGAAAATTATTCTTTATTCTTCAAGGCAAAATATTATCAATCAGTCTCATTTTCTTTGTCCTGCATTTAGTTACACTAAATTCTTATAATCTCAATGGGGGGAAACACAAAAAAACAAAATATTGCTTTAACACACCGGAAGATTATCTCGTCCGTCCCGTTTAAACCATGCCTCCTCCTGCCCGATTTCTTCTACCTTGCTTCTTTGACCTTCCTCCACCCTCGCATAAGCACCGTTTCCACCAACATAGCTGTCGAACATAACGGAGCCCGTCGCCGCACCGTTGCTATTTTTCTTCTCAGCTAACGCTAACCTTTTCTCGCTGCCATTAACAGAAACTCTAGCCACTCCGTTGCCATTCGGATTCGAGTTAGAAATAAAAGAAGCAGAGCTTCCCACCTCAAATGCAGCTCCGTTTCCGCTACTGCGACTCGAACCGTTGACCCCGAGAACCACAAGATTCTTCTCATCCGACGAAACTGTTCTGTCATCCTCGGCAAGCGATGCCGACACTTTAATCGCGAGCTTGCGCAGCTTAACTCTGGAGGGAAAGGGTTTGAAACTTGGATTAAGGCCAGACTGTAAGAGATGCCCTGGAGGCGAGCGGGCAATTGTAGTGGCTACAGAGGCAGCCATTGCTGCTCTCTGCCCCTGCTGCTAAAATATTTATTTTCTTACGGAGGTCACAGCTTCAAATCCCCTTGAAGAAGTGTTCGGGTTCAGCAGAAAGAGAAACAAGCTCGGGTATGATGCTGTATTTTAATGACTCGAAACCTGAACGTGGATTCTGCTATTTCTTTTTTTATTTTTCTCGAACTCCATGGATTTTGATTATGCCACATGTGTGGCAAGGCCTTTGCCACGATGTTTTTTGTGTGGATAAAGAGCCGCCATTGGTCCAGCTATTTGGCTGTGATATCTTGTCGTACGCAGAGCATAGCAATCAACGAGGTTCAATCGCATGGTTAGCAACAGCATATGAGATAAGAGGTAAGTTTTGGAAACAAAAGTTAAAAGTTTTTTCCCGTAAACACTATTGGATTTTATTATGTCACTAATTCAAAATGAAAATGAAAATATATGAATTATCGATAGCGAGTGGGAAGAATTTTTTAGGTGGGTAATTAATAATATGTGAGGATTGATAATATATTTGGAGGTAAAGGTTGGGGTGGTTTGAAAATTTTGGGTTTTTTTTTTGTGGTGAGAGGTATAGTTTCAGTGCAAATTAAGTCATAATTCACAATTTTCAAGGTTGGGTGATGTCAATGTGCAAGGAAATGATGATGTAATTTTAGATAGATCGTTTTATAATGTCTACAAGAATGTGAGTAACCCTTTTCATTATTTTATCACTTTTTTGCTTACATTACTAGATGAAAAACTACTGCTCCCCCTACTTTGACTAAATATTCAAAGATGGTATGTCTTTAGGAGGACCCTCAAGTAAATGATGTGCCCTCTACAAGTGTTGGTTTAACTAATGCCTGGGATCTATAGAAGGAGATGGTACAGGCGGTTATTGATGGGTCTACAACTAGTCCCCTTTTTTAAGGTGAGGTATCGCATTGAGACACCTCTCTACTTTTGTTTGTGGACTAATTGATTGTGTCTCTCCTCAATGAGGTGGTTTTTGAGCCCTCTTCTATTTTGGCCACTAAATCTCTTGTTGGAAAATTTATGGGTCGTTACAATTAGTTAATGTGTTTTCTCTATAGATGGGTGGTCATATCTTTGAATGCTCTTGATCTTCCCTTCATTTTGGCCGTCTCGAATGGTTTCTTTCTTCTCCAAGTTTAATTGACTACAAACATAAATTTTGTCTAGAGTTAAGGATAATGGGTTTTTACAAATCAAGATTGCTTCTTTACCATGGGAGGCCTTCTTTTACCCTAGCAAGGTCGTTTCCCATTTGAAGATCCATTTTTGGATTTGGTTCTACCATCTCCCTTTCAATAATGGTTCAAAGATGTAACGTCCCTTCCTTAGACAACTCAGTCTATAGCAGAGGTTGGCCTACTATTAGGGTTCTCGTAGGTTAGCAAAATGGTTAGGGGGCCCAGCCAAGGGCTGTGGAGTTTAGCTAGGAGCCTTATGAGCTTTTCAGTTTGGAGTTCAATTGATGAATCCAGGGTTAAAGTGAAAATATTAAATTTTGCTTTAATGGAATAGTAAAAGGTGAATAGTAACTGAAAATCATAAAGTGAATAGTGAAAAGTGTCCCATCCTAGCAACTCAAGTTATTTTTAAAAAGTGGCCCTTTGTTTTGATGAAGAATGACCCTCAAGGAGAATTGTTTTATTGATTTTTATAAAAAAGTCCATGAGAGGTTATAAAGCAATGTGTTGGGCTCTTTTTTTAGCATTCTACTCTCATTTTTACAAAACACTTTGCAAGTTTGAGCTTTGGAGAAGGGTTTTAGCATTGTTTCAGCCTTCTGGGAACAAAAAACTCTCAAAGGTTTTTGTGGATTGGACGAGAACCCAGTTCACCTTTGGGGAGGTCCTACCTTAGGTCTTCATTTGGACTTTATTGGATGAGTTTCAAGTATATAATTTGCAAATCTGAGTTTGCAGCAGTATTATATCAACATATTGCAACAAATCAGGGGCAGCCATAAGCAGTATAGGCCTTCTCAAGGCCTTGGCAACTCATTTTACGCCTTACCTTAGATGTTGCATCATTTCAAGATCACAGACTTCAAACCCTAGGTGCTACGAAGGGTTTCATACCAATTATTGGATCTGATTTGCATATTCAATTAGCTGAAAATTCATATCAGACCCTGGGGCAGATTTGTGAAGTTGGGAAGAAGCTGAAAAAGGGTTGTCTTTTCTATTCAAGTTTGTATCATATTGTAATATGCAAATTTGTGGTATGTACAATGGCATTTGAGCAATAAATTCATCATTTTGCTCTCTATTTAAATTGTATAGTTTATTTAAGTTTTAGCAGCAATTTCCTTCCTTCTAGTTTGCAATATTGTTGGATATATCAACATTCAGCAAAAACACACAAAAAATTAGAAAAAATGCAAAAACAAAACCCTTCCTATTCACTAGTCAAAGATTTTGAAAAGACAAAAACTCAAAAAATCATATCAGATTTGGGTTGGGGATCTTTCAATGGTATCAAGGCTTGGATCTTGTCAGCCTATTAGGTGCATTCCAAGTTGTGTGTACTTCCATTTGGTTTAGTTTTCAGTTGGGCAGTGTGACGATTCATCGTGGAAAAATTACTTAAGGATACACAAGTGTGGAAAGAGTTAGAACAGTCACAACATAAGATCAACCGTCAATTGCAGCGATTGAATGATACAATTTCAAAGAAATCTAGGCACTCTAGTGGATCATCTCCATCTATTAGAACAAGTAAAATTCCTCATGTTTCACCAAAAACTAAAGCAATTATGGTCGGCTATGAAAAGTATCGCTCTCTTCCTCAAAAGATACAAGACATGCTTTCTTTCACACAATTCTTAGGTATACCAGATGAGGATGAAGATGACTTGATGTTTTCAAGTCCATATCAACAGCGAAAAAGGAAAGAAATATCAAAAGATAGGAGAGAAACCATTAGGAAAAGTGAAGAGCTTAATGTGCAAGAACAAGGAACGGTAGAAGAATCACTTGTTTGTAGTTTGTAGCCTACAAGTGATCACAATGAATGCGAAAATCAAACATCAGGTGGGAGTCCTAAAGAAGAAATAACTTTGGATCAAGTGGAGATTCATGTCACCCCATTAATTGAACATGTTGATCACAAAGTGGAAGAGGTTACAATCATGGATCAGCCCATTAGAGATGTTGAAAACGTGACACCAAGGTATGACACCTATTCTGATTTTTGCAAGAGCAGTTCTAATCATGAGGTAGCATCCATTTCACATGAAGGTAATGATGTTGTTGAGTCTCCCTATGATGGTACTCAAGTTGAGATTGTTACACATGAGATATATATTGTGGATTCAAGCCACAAAGGGCCTGATTTTGTTCACCATACAGTGAAAGATGTTAAAAGGACACAAGGGTTGCATGATGGGTGGTCACTAAGAGCAAAAGAAGCCAATATGCTTGGTGCCCAAGCAAGAAAACACTTACAAGAGGTTAGAGAAAGAAGCAATCAGATAGATAATGCAAGAAGACAAATAGGAGCACACATTAGATCCTTATTTCTTTCAAAAGATGAATGTGTAGATGTTGAGTATACAAGGGAAGAGCTTCTTGAGGTAAGCCCACAAGAAGAGCATGTTGAGTTGTGTGAGGAAGGAAGGAGGAATGATTTAGGAAATCTAGTTTGGTCCAGTTTGCATCATGAAGTTTATAACTTTCCTCCTTTGGAGAGCCCCTTGAAGGCTCAAAAAAATGATGATATTGGTTACACACTTGATGGATTAGCCACAAGTGTTATATCCATTCATGTGGAATGGAATATTATTGGTTACATTATGGTTAGTCATGCATCATCTACATTGGAAGGACTATTGCTAAGAGCATATGAAGTGTTTTATTTTAAAGAGTTGATTAGGGGGACTAGGAGGTTTCTTACTAGAAAGATCTTGCATTTTGATAATTGTTGGTTTATCTTGCATACCACACCTTGGAGTTTGCTAGTAAAGGACAAAATATTAGCTATAGAGGTAATGGTATGGATTATAAACTGGGACTGTAATATTTTGACATCACATGAGCATGAATCCAAGCTAGATGGTTGTGGAAAGCAATGTAGCATGGTAGACATTCATAAAAGGATAGATAAGCACGAGGTGATGGTGGGAACTTCTACTTGCCAACAATCTAAATTAATAAGCATGAGGATTGATAAGCATGAGGCACCTCTATACTTTTTTTTGTGGACTAATTGATTGTGTCTCTCCTCAATGAGGTGGTTTTTGAGCCCTCTTCTATTTTGGCCACTAAATCTCTTGTTGGAAAATTTATGGGTCGTACAATTAGTTAATGTGTTTTCTCTATATATGGGTGGTTATATCTTTGAATGCTCTTGATCTTCCCTTCATTTTGGCCATCTAGAATGGCTTCTTTCTTCTCCAAGTTTAATTGACTACAAACATAAATTTTGTCTAGAGCTAAGGATCATGGGATTTTACAAATCAAGATTGCTTCTTTACCATGGGAGGACTTCTTTTACCATAGCAAGGTTGTTTCCCATTTGAAGATCCCTTTTTGGATTTGGTTCTACCATCTCCCTTTCAATAATGGTTCAAATAAGCTTATCTAGTTGATATCGAAGAATATTGAAACATTTGTTAGGTTCAACTTCTTCATGATGGCTCTTCTAGTTACTTTGCAAGGGTGTGTGTGTTTACGGATATCTCTTGCTCTATCCCTCATTCTATTTAAATTTGGTCCTCTCTTGGTTTATTGTTGTACTATGCGGCCTATGAGGGTTTGCCTTGAGATGTTTCCTTTACAACCAACTTGGTTATAATTGTTCAACTTGTTCTCTTTAGTCTTTGATAAAGTTGTAAAGGGTGCTAGAAAGGTTCTTCTTTAGGGTTTCTTGTATTTAAGACCTTTATTGACTCAATTAATTTGGATAGGGAGTTTTGGAGGAAGATTCCTTTATTTCCTTAGTTGTTGCTAGTGATTATTCTTAGTTGTTACGAGGTGGATGATGCTCTTTGGCTTGAGGAAGAGAACATTTTCTTGAAGATCTTAATTTAGTGGAAGAGGTGTTAGACAACATAGGTGGTTTTGGTTCATTGAAGCTATAGGTGATATAAATCCCCAAGAAGCATCAAGGGCATAAATTTGAAATCAAGAAAAGTTACATATGAAAGCCCAAGAAGCAATTGGTGAGGGAACCCAATGGACAATGTTTAGACTCCTCTCCAAGAGGAGTCATTATTTATTGGCTACCCATAAATACATTTGTTGATATTAGGCCATCAATTATTTCTTTAACTTAGGAGTATCTAGATGTGTGGTTGTATTTCTCCCTATTGTAAGTTGTGTTATATTTTTTGTAGTATGTACTCACTACAAGGTTGTTGGTTTATCGTGTCTCAATTGGATTTGTTTTAGATTATAGTCTTATCAATATGTTTAGATTATTATGTAATATTTGTTCTTTTGGTTTGGATGAGGGCCCCAATGGGTCCCTCTCCTATTAATCTAAAAAAATATCAAAATAAAAAATTTAATATTTATGATAGTCTACATTTCTATTCTTGAGAATAGTGGATGCATATGACCACATTTAGATTATTGTGCATGTGTATAAATATGAGGGATAATAACTTTTTATTTACATAGATCTAGGGGAAATAAATAAAGGAACATAACTATTTATAGTCCTCCTTAGATTAAAGAGTTAGGAATGATAAATGTACTTAAACAAATATTTTTAAAAATTCAATGAATAAATATTGATACTTACTTAGAAATATACTATGATATATTCTAATAGATGTTCGTGAATCATTTATTGAGGTACACAAAATTAGTGATGCTCACATAAATGCTTTGAAATATGTAAAGACATTACTTATCACTATAGGTTCAAGGTAAGCTACTAATGCTTATGGCTATCGATCTAAAACTAGGTATGTTGTTGCTAGCTTTTTATCTCACTACTATTAGAATCTGGGTAGCAATCTTGTTTAGATAGGGAGAAGAGACAATCAAGTGTCGGGTTGACCAAGGGATGATGATGAGGCTTCTCCAACATCAATTGAGATTTGATTAAGGTCCAAGGCTTCTTTGATGATATTGATTGGAGTTGATTGAGGTCTAACCCTCCTTTTTCAAGGTCCATGTATGCTTATGATGGTTTAATCCAAGTTACTAAAGCTACTAGTGGATATGTTAGGGTTGGTGCTAATATTGGTACCAAGAAAACATCTAGCTTTGCTTATACTACTTATGTTACTAGCTATTAACTCCCCTTAGCACCTATGAATTTTACCTATACAAATTTGAATCTAATTGTGACACATGGATCTAATCTCTACAAATCCCTAAAAGTTAAATTTTAGTTTTTCATAAATTTTGAGGTTTATCTCCACTTAAAACTTGGTTGTGTGGTCAAAAGTTTACATGTGATAGGGATAATTATCCCCTTATTTAAAACCTTATAAGGATATTGAATCAACAACTTTGAAAATGATTAAAAACAATAAGCAAATATGCAACAAATTTTCTAGATGATGATACAAGTAGAAATGTGGTAAAATGCTTTAGATTCAATGCTAATAAAAGTAGCTCAAATGCTCTTGTTGAATTCCTCTCTAGGTGTGTCATTCACGGTCATCCCTAAAGTGAATTAGGGTTTCCCCTTTAAATATAACTCTAAGGGTCATAAATAAAATATTTCACATGTTTGATCAACACACAATGGTCAAGCACTAAATTTGAATTTGAATTCCAAAGGTTTGAGGGTCATTTTCATATTTGTGAATTTTATATAGGGTATTTATGCATTTGTGAATGTATCCCAAGGTCAAAAATGGATGAATCTAATAACCAAGATTATTCCATGAGAGTAAGTATAGATGGAAATAAATAAGACTCAAGTTATGTGCCAACTATGGATAAAAATCAAGTATTTTGAACCATTTTCATTATATGAAAGATAACCTAGGAAAATGGGCCCAAAATAAAGGGGAAAGTGTGATGTGTGTAATTTTAACCATTATGTTTTTCCCCTACTTTTACTTGCATGTGAATTTTCATAAGAATGCATGTATGTGATGGCCAAATTCTACCAAGGTTAAAATAGGTAAAACATAGCCAAAAAAAAAAATCATTAATAAATGTAACACTAATTAATGATGCAATGCGTGCTCACTCATAGGTGTAAAACTTGTGCATGACTATATGCTATCTTAAACACTCAATATGAAAAAAAAGGTGTAGGTGCACTCATGTAGAGAGATGACATCACCTCAATTTATTAAGGGTGGCATACATATCAATTCAACACTACTACACACACGAACATATGACTAACTCAAGTGGAATAGCTAAACACATGAAACATAAAGGGGAAAACATCTTGAGATATGCAAACATAAAAATGAAGCAAGGGAGATGAAATCTCATCTTTTTTGGTCTAAGAGGACTCACCAATGGTAGTACATATGATAACACCCAAGCCAGTCTCATGGCTTACAGTAACTATGGGGATACTTGTCTAATTTGTGGTACATTAGAGCACCTTCTAGATTCTTGTGACAACACAAGGACCATCCACTAGTCTCTAGAAAGTAACACATGCTCCAATAGTGTCATAGAGCACTCTACATAAAGAGAAACACTTTTACAGTAAGCATACCTCCATCAAATATTTTGTAATTTCTACCATGGCTTCAACAAGGTCATATACACATCTAGGACAAACTATAAAGTCCAATTCAAATATTTGACCACATCATCATATTTTTTATTATATAAAGTATAGATAGTGTGGTTTATACAACAACCAAGATAATACCCATAAATTTTGCAATGTGCCATTATGTGCCAACTCATCAATGACACACCAATATTCAATTTGAATCCACAACTATTGAGATGAAAATCAAACATAAGAATTGATTTCATTCCATACGAGACAATTCAACTTTATAGGAATTTTTTGCCTCCATAACATGAATCTTTGTAATCCATATATACATATGTAGCATAGCTCATAAACAAGGAGTTCACAAATTTATTTGAGTAAAATAGGTGGACAATAGAAGACATCAGTCATACACCTTTCTCAAGGATATGTCATATACACAAATGAGTAAGTAAATGAAAATGTATTCATTGTTTTAGTTCTATATCTATTTGTTTTCTTTCCATATTATATCTCATAAGCTTCTACATACACCCACAACTTCATCTAGATCCACATCTATAGATTTGTCTAGTGAGATTCAAACCTCGGGCATTAGATTAGTGGTATTAGAGCTTTTGGCACACGGCATCATCTGTAAACACACTAGTAAATATTCATTTGAATTTATTGTGTTTTATAATTATGTGTTTTTTGTAATCTACTCTCATATACAACGAGACTTTACACTTCCCTAAAGGAAGAAAATGGGGTATCCATACACCCTAATTCCCAAGTTAAAGTAAAAGAATTCACATCCCTTGGTATTTACAAGAATTTATAATAGGAACTTTAATTTAGTAGCAATAACATAAATATATTAAAAGGGTTCATATTGTTCTTGCATGACTTATCTAACAACATCAAACTATATGAACCTTAACATAAAACTTTGAGAACCATCAAACTACCTACCATGTCATCTCAACAAAATAGTGAATCCAACACAAGAGGACATACATGTGATAATTAACAATAGAATTGTACAAGTAGTCATGGACTAGTGTATATATTTAATTAGTCAATTTAAAAAACTCTATAAATGGGTGGTTCCATTGACTTTGTCATTTGGTAAAGCTTTTGGTTGTTGAGTCCACACTAAATTTCAAGTAAGCTTAAAAATTTCAATGTTTAAGGATAATTAGGAAATAAACTCTACAACAACAATCCAAATTATCTAAGCTAGGTGGATGCAACAATAGTCACTTTAACATTGAGTTTCATACTCAAAACAATTTTCTAATGCAAGCATAAATAGATGAAAATATATTCAAGACCCTAGAAGGAATCGTTGTCACAAATCTCAACATTGTAGTCACCACACAAGCAACCCCCACACCATCAATTGAAGATTGACCTATTGTGGCAAAGATGCGCCCAATTCTAGAAACCACATTTATACATAATTATATTATTCATATACATAGATTTGTTAGAAAGGCTCAACTCCCACAACAAATTGAATGGTTTACTAGGAAACAACTTTAGGTCAAGGCTCCACACTTACTTCCTAGTCTCAACACAATGTAAAATAATGCTTCACATTGAGGGTTTACTAATCTACGTTAATTCACCAATAATATTACTTGTAGTACTCCCCAAGCCATTCTAATGGCTTATAGTAACTACAGGAATACTTCTCTAGTATACAATATACCAAATCACTTCCTAGATGCTCTCAATAATGTAAGGACCATACACTAATCTCTAGTAAGTGTGGCACATGATCTAACAATGATGCAAAGCACTTTACACAAAGGTAAACACTTTTGTAATAAATATTCCTCCATTTTTATCATAGATTTAGTAGGGTCCCATACAAATCTAGGATGAATTCCAAAGTCCAATTCACAAAACCATGTCATCATGAGAGTCACTCTAGAAACAATCTCTAGACATGCTTTAGATATGTTAGCTCCATTTTATATTATTTGGTTCAACTTCCTAGCCACTCTTGGCCTACATGACATGAACATTTTTAATCCATGGGTGAAATCATGAAACTATGTCTCACTTTTGGCAAGAGGAGTTTTTTGAGTGGTCGAGTTGGATTCACTTGAACACCTTCGAGCAAAGTAAAACCTTTGCTCAAATAACCATCAAGCGAAGGTACGAACTAAACACCTTTGCTCAAAGGTGTTTGCCATATAATGGTTTCTTTTGCATGGTGACCTTTTCTAGAAGGTACCTTCAAGTGAAGGTAATACCTTTGAATGAAGGTACCTACCTTCGTTCAAAGGTCCTTCAACCAAAGGGCCTTAGCTAGGAAAGTTTGGCATCAACATCAAAATTTCCTCATAAAATTTAGATTCAAACCCTGGGTTGAACCCTTAGATGAATTGAACTTGACAAGATATTTTACAAGGTTGTAGCCCTTAAAATGAGCTTTCCAACAAGTATAGTTTTGATATGTTTTCATTTTATCATGTATTTAAATTTTAATTTTTACTGAACATAGGTTTTTATTTAAACATCAAGCTCTTCATTCTCCAAAGGTGGAAAAATAGTAGATGGTGAAGTAGAGGCGATGGTGAATGGTTTGTGTTGCATGGGGGAGACTTCGCGCGACTTGTAAGGTCGTGGGTGCATGTCTTCATATTCCTTTGCATGTGTGCTAGGGTTTCTGGATCAGGGGCGTTTGAAAATTCTCTATAGTGGGGGGGTCTTTGATGTTTACGGGGTGGGTTATTTTCTTTGTGCTTGTAGATTGTCTCCATTTTCAACTACGTATAGATTATTTATTAGCCATTTTTTGTTGCTCTAGCTGCTCAAGTAGGGATTTGGCTCTCTTGAGATTGGTTTAGCTTTCATCGTGGGCAAGTGGGTTTTGTCTCAATTTCACCTAGAGATGGTCTTTTTTCTTTTAGAATGGATAACTCTAATGAGGGTTTTTCAAGAAGCAGTGGTTTCCGTATGCACAAGGTGAATGGGTGCTTGGAAAGATCACAGGATCGACCGGTGCTGAGTATTCAACCTAATTACTTGATGAAGGATGTTGAATATTATAGCAACTATGTTCTGATTTGCAAGTTCATGGGGATGTGAGTGGCGCTCCCTTTTCTGGATTCATGGGTACGCAAGACTTGGAACTCAGAGGGTGACTTTGATATTATGTTGGTAGCCAACAATTTCTTCATGGTGGATTTTTCTTGTGTTGTGGATAGAAATTGTTCTTTCAAAGGTGGGCCTTATTTCTACAATCAGGTGAGCCTTTTCATTAAACCTTGGCATGTGGGATTCAACTCTACTGAGGAGCTCCCTTCTAGGGTGTCAATTTAGGTGTGTCTCGCTCGCCTACCTTTGGAATGTTGGCAAAGTGATATATTGCAGATGATTGCTCTCTTGCTTGGTAAGCCTATTGGGCCTTCGTAACAAACACTAGCTAAAAGGGACCTTTCCTTTTCTTGAGTGTGTGTTGAAATCAACTTGAACAAACCACTATCAAATTTGATTGATATGAGTATTGGGACAACCTCATGGACCCAACAATTGGATTATGAGGCTCTTCCCTTTCGATGTCATTTATGTCATGAATATGGTCATCTTCAACGGAAGTGTCCCAAAGTTGTTATTTCTACAAGTTTGGGTAATGCTTTGTCTCAACCTACTTAGATGAAAGACAAAGGTAAAGCTTCCATGTAGGGGGTGGTGGCGAACAAGGATGGTTTTGTTCTAGTTAAACCCCGTAACAGGAATAGAGGTCAAAAGAGGATGCTCAAGGACAAACATGAAGAGGAGACTTTTAACAGATTCGATGTCTTAGAGGACATAATTCAAGAGGAAGGAGTCCCTCTAGATATGTAGGTAGTGGATGATTCCATAGCTGAGAAGCACCTAGAGTTTCAACCAATTTCTTCCTGCAACCCGACTCCGACAAAGGCTTTAGCTACTTGGTTGAATATGGACATACCTCCCTCGGTTTCTATGACTAGGAGATTAGTTTGGTGCTAGGAATTATTTCAAGGTTTGTGATTCTAGGTTTTGGACCCATAATTGAGAAGGGTGTTGAAGAGAATGCTAGAAGAAACTCATCTTCTCTTGCTTTGGGATTGCAACAAAAATCCGTAAAAAATGGGGCTCCTTGAGAAACTCCTTAAAGCGGGTAGGAAGAAGGATCGAGAAAAAGTAAAGTTAATTGGTGAATCATTGGTGGAGTTTGGCTCGGTGAGGACTATTGATTCTCATTTCTCCCAACCTTAGTGATGATTGTGTTATTGTGAAATGTGAGGGGTATGAATAACATCCCTAGATAAAAGGCTATTCAGGAATTAATTCATGTTCATCCTCTTAATATGGCGTTCCTCCTGGAGACTAAGTTGTTTGTTGATAGTATAATGACTTTGGCTTCAAGGATTTTGGGTCGGTGTATGTGATAATGTGTTGGGATGCAAGGTAGGCGCAGAGTTATTCCTTCTTGGTGGCTCTCCTATAGGTATTTTGTTTCTCTTGTTGCTTCTAGTTTGGAGTCGGGTGAGAGAATTATGCTCTCTAACATATATGCTCCTAATGATTTCCTTAGTAAGATGAATTTGTGGTCACATGTTAGATACTTTCACTCTTTGGATCCTTTTCTTCCTTGGATTCTGGTAGGTGATGTCAATGTTATCTCCTCTCTAGAGGAGAAAAGGGGTGGTGCTTCCCGGTTGAACCCCTCAGATCTCCTTAGGGACAATGTGGCCCATTTGAATCTGGTGGATATCAAGCCTATCAATGGGATGTTTACCTGGAATAATAGAAGGACTAGGGATTCTACCATTTCTAAAAGGTTGGACAAGTTTCTGGTGTCCAAATTTTGGGTTGGTGATAGATGGGTGACTAGTTCTGATATTTTGGATTGGCGGGGATCTAATCATTGGCCAATCAAATTCTTTGCTTACTTCTCTCAATGCTCTAAAAAGCAGTCTTTTCAATTTTAAATCATGTGGCTTCAAGAAGTGTCTCTTCATAACCTTGCTCTTGGTTAGTGGAGTGTTGGGAAGCCGAATTTTGGCACTGTAATGTATTCCTTTGTCAAGATGCTACAATTCATCAAGTATAAGTTAAAACACTAGAATAGATACCATTTTGGAAATGTGTTTCAAGCTAAAAGGGTCGCTCAAGAGCATTTGACCTCTATTTCTCATCAAATTTGAGATCAGGGTCTTACTGAGAATTTTTGTAGGATGGAAGCTTTAGCGATGAAGGATGTGGAGGAATGGGAACTTAGGGAGGAAATTTTTTGGAAGAAAAATTCTTGCATTGATTGGCTCCAGGAAGGTGACAAGAATACTTCTTTCATAATTCGGTCAACGATAGAAGGCAGGGCAACATTATTTCTTCTTTGATGTCTCAAGAGGGGGAACATCTTTACTTTGATGCTGATATTTCAAAAGAAGTTGTTCAATTTTTCTCTACTTTGTTTTCTAATGACTTTCCTCCCTCAAGTGTTGAGGATGCTTCAATTTTAGCATGCATTCCTTCCTTGGTGATGCGTGAAATGAATAATTCTCTTCTCAAACCAATCTCCTTGACTGAGTTGGAAGATATAGTCTTTCAAATGAAGAAAGGTAAAGCTTTGGGTCCTGATGGGTTTTCGATAGAGTTTTTTTAGGAGTTTTGGGAGATTATTAAGCTTTACCTTCTTGAGGTTTTCCAGGAGTCTCAATAGAACAACAAAATTCTGAGAGATATAAATGCCACCTTTCTGACTCTTATCCCTAAGCGGGAGGGTGCTACTGCTAACTCTTTGGATCTCTTTAGGCCAATTTCTCTGTGCAATGTGGTGTCTAAAGTAATTACTAAGCTGATTGTTGAATGTCTTAAGCTATGGTTGAGCAGGTTGATTTCTGAGGAGCAGGGGGTTTTGTGGCTAGTAGGAAGATTCTTGATGGTGTTGTGATTGCAGTTGAGACTATGCACTCCATGGCTTCCTCCAAGGAGAAGGCTATGTTTATTAAGTTGGACATGGCCAAATCCTATGATCGGGTCAAATGGGAGTTTCTATCCAAAATTATGAGAGTGTTTGGGTTTCACAATAGCTGGATTGAGTGGGTTATGAGTTGTGTCACTTCATCCTCCTTCTTGGTGTTGGTCAATGGGGAGCATTCAAAGCTCTTTGGGGCTTCTAGGGGCCTACGGAAGGGGGATCCTTTATCCCCATACTTATTCATTTTGATGGTTGAGGGGCTTGGGAGGTTTATGAGATCCTGTGTGGAGCTTGGACTTATTCAAGGTTGGCGTTGGGGAAATAATTTACCCCCCCAATCCCACCTTTGGTTTGTGGATGACACGACTTTGATGTGCTTAGATAGGGTGGATGAAGTGGTTAACTTGAGGAAGGCCCTGGACTGTTATCTGGCTACTTTGGAACAGAGCATCAATGAGGGTAAGTCCTCAATTTATTTATTTAATATTCCTAAGCTTATTAAGCAATGGATTGCCAGGATTCTCAGGTTCCAAATTGGTTCACTCCCCTTTATTTATCTTGGTATTCCTAAAGTTGTGTGTTCGCTTCCTAGGGTCTTTTGGCATTATGTTATTGAGAAATTTTGTAAGAAGGTTTGACACTGGACTTGTAGGTGGCTCTCTACTGCTGGTAGAGTTACTCTTTTGAAGTCTATGGTCT
>VDFB02273236.1:0-19079 GCA_007258455.2 Sequoia sempervirens | reverse complement strand
AGAGGTTTAAGGATTATACTGATAAAAAATTATATGTATACTAATATATTAGACAGTATGTATTTGTGCATGGTGGGGTTGCATGTGATTGGATTAAATAATTAATATCTTAAATAATAAAATGAAATAAATTCAGATAAATTTAGATTTTTTCCTTAAAGAAATTAAGTATTATTGTCACATCCTATGTCCAGCGACCTCCATGCTTGAGAATACAATTGAAAAAGTAATTTAAAATAAAATAATAAAGAATTGAAAGTACAGGGATGGTTGGGGAGACAACCATTTAAGAAATTTTGCAAAAGTCATATCAATCAACGACCCAATACCTAAAGGAGGCGGCCTGAATTAAGATAGCATGGCATGGATTAATCGAAACGAGTGTTTGTGCCATTAACAAGCATGACACCCTTGTCCATGGATGGTGGAAATTGTGCAGGTCGCGTGGGAAAAGAGGTTCGTGGAAGTCTTAAAACCTTCGCAACCCCTTCATTTTGGACATGCGTTATTTTGGATAGGAAGTGTAGGCCTGTGGAGAGGAGAGTAGAAGCAAGGGACGCGGGAAAGAAATGGTGTGGAGGTATGGAGGCATGGGAATTTGGTAGAGGGGGGAACAAAGTCCCTCAAGGAAATGCATTTACATGGAATACTATGACCGTAGTATATGCACCAAATCGATTTGTTGAAAAGGCTTTAGAAACTTCCAAGAAAAAGTAATTGGCGGGTGTGAAGCAAAACCAAACAACTGCTGCCCACATCAGCCCTGCTTATCCTACCATGAGAGTTTGGAACAAGGTATAGATATCCAATAAAGTATAAAGGATAGAGGGATTTTTGATGACACAGGCAGAGGGAAAGAGTTGATTAGAACATTTTTCAGTGATGGAGGAACCAATGTTTCTATTAAGAGCTTTTTAAAGAGCAATACTTGCTCTTTCGGATTCCATGGGAGAAAAGGTAGGAAACTATATGTTGATGAAGGCCATTTCAGGCGCAACTATCAAGAGCAAGGATCTAGGACAAATTCGTTCATTGAAGATGTCTCAAAATTGTGGGTTCAAAACACCAGGATTTGGTGCCACTAGGTAAGATGCTAAAGCCATGCTGTTGCTATGGGCTATGTGAAATTAGAAGTTTAAATACATGGGTTCCATTATTGCTACTTGACCTTTGGATTCTAAGCATTTTGCACAAAAAGACTATTATTCTTTGTGATTCCTAGACTTCGTGATTCCTTGAAAGGGTTTCCTAGACTTTGTGATTCCTTGAAATGAAAATAAACATTTATTCTTATCTCAATATAACCGAATGAAAGGTCAATGTTCCTATAAGTTCGAGATGTAAAATAGAGATGAATTCTTAGGAATGCTTTGAATGCTAGTTAACACAACACACGAAGAAAGAGAAACTAAAGATTTGGGTAGAGAATCTCATTAGATACATAGTATGGCAATGGTGGCATGAGAATCATAGAACCATAAGTCCCAATTGGATAGATTCAATTCTAGCAATGTTAGTAGTTATTTGTATGAAATTAGGCATAGGTTATATGAGTAAGATTAGTTAAGATGACTTCTAAGTAAAGGCATAGTCATCATAAAATAATGAGACATTAATGTGTCAATGTTAATTTAAAGATTTATTGGAGACTAATATAGTATTATATACATAGCACACCATGGTTGGGATTCAAGGTTATTGCTCATGTTTATTTTAGGTTCTCTATTATTAATATAAAAAAGAAGAAAGTGATTGAATGATCATGTATCATTTAAGAACTCTAAATCAAGTTTTGAACTTTAAAACCATGAATATTGATAAACTATCAGGTAAAAATGGTAAATTTATACACCATATCAAGATCATCACATTGGTATAAACTTGATGACCTTGCCTTCATCTTTACTACATCCTTGGTGGTTGAGTTGTGATTGAAGGGTGCCATGTTATAAATGATACCTTCCAGTGCATAGAGGTATGCTTAATTAGAGTAGTAAGCAATCCCAATCCTATAATGTTGTGCTTAAGGGGTGTTGTTCATTCTTGGGAGTTAGACTAAATACAACCTTACATGGATTTGCATGAGCACATAGGTTTTGTATTTAGTGATTATGATTACTATAATGTAACTTCATGTTTATGTATCCACTATGGCACCATCTCTTGGTCTAATGATAAGTATGACTTGTGCAAACAAAGAGAATTTCACACTACGTAATCAACCTAAGCTCTTGTCATGGAGATGAACTTATAGGATATTTTACAAACAATTTTTTAACTAACAACTTACTATAGTCAAGGGTTAGTTATTTGAATAACTTTATATTTGAACTCAAATTCAAACAAGATTGTAAGGAAGTCTAGGTTGATTCTCTAGTGAAAAGAACCCTTTATATTAGGATCCAAGAATAAAATATACCTAATAGAAGATTCAGCATACAATCGCTTAATAAAGTAGGTGATAATGACTTCATTAACAAAACTAAAATCATGCATTCACTAGATTGTTGCATGATTGAATAGATTGAAACTATCATGTATTTCAATGGTTTTGTAGAGGTTAAGAGATAAATACAATTACAATCATATAGTATAACATAGCCTTATACCTTATTATTCATTAATAATTTCATAATTAGTTATAAGTGGCTAGGATGAACTTTTCATATTTTGTGAATTAAGACTTTTAAAAGTAATGAACTTCAACATATAATAAAAGATAATAGTAGAATAATGTTGGATCCATATTGAGGCTTTAGAGGATTACCACATGGTGAGTAGATGTTGAGTATTTCTATCATTGTCATTAGAAAATTTATCCTAATTATGATATTTATTGTATTGGGTTATTTTCATAAATGAATGTTTAAGGGGTTTCTTATTGGTATATTATAGTAGTTCAACATATCAAGAACCAATATACATGTGATATCTAAGATAACTAAATTCACATTGTATACATGTTATCACTCTCTAAACCTAAATGGAAACCTATGTTATAAACTACATGCTATTATCATCAAGGTACCAAAGATGGCACGATCTACTTGATAGGTGATTGTAAGGGGTTGTGTGATGCTTGGATTGAGTTGGGAATAATGACTACTATATGTTTTAATTTGATAGTTTGCATAAATGACTCAAAATGTTGTGACTTGTGGGTATGTGTCCCTTGAGAGACTTTACAATAGAACTACTTGTGACTTTGATCTGTTTGGAAGTTGATACATAGGCAGTCCTTGGGTGAAGGATGTCCCTATGACCTCAAGTCCAAAAGGGGAGGGTTCAGGGGTACAACTCCAAGGGTTGGGGTTGTTACTAATTGGTTTGGCCTTATGTATGTATGTTGGGTAAAGTCCATCTTGTGTTGGTTTCTTGTAACTTTTATATGTTTTTGAAAATTGACTACATATCTAGAGGTATCTATGTATAGGTCATTTTTTTGTTGATTGTGATTGTGATTCATGTTATGTATGACCCACCCAAGTGTGAACTTTTGGGATATTTCAGTAGTGATAGACAGTCATTGGACCGTGCCAATGAATGATGTCTAGGTTACTGCTAGGAACTAGATGAAACTCACATGTTTCATGAAGGTGAAGGTTGTTATGGGCTACCCTTGTTATAATACTATTGTAACGGTTGCACAAGTAGGGACCCATCCATGAGGGTAATGGTAATATGGGGCTAACCATTGTATTGAGAGTGTTCACTGGCTGCCACTGATAAGCATGGAAGTGATCAATGCCAAGAGTTACCCGAGATTGTGAAGAAGATAACTAACAATACCACAAAGATTGCAAGCTAGTATATGTCAGGAGCTACTTCCTAGGTAGAAAAACTTGTTTTTGATGGCATATAGGTAATTGAAGTCAAAATCCATAGGGTTATGGTATGTTTACTACTTGGTGACGTTGGGATGGTGGACGAACCCATGATGTAGTATGGGATGTATTGAATCCCTTTCCCAGTTGTCAAGTTGTATACTTTGCTTTGTGGGGTTTAGGATGGACCTATGGTGTACTATGGGATGCATCAAATCCTCTTCCTAGTTGTCCAATGGTTTAGAACATTGGAAGAAAGGATGGAACCCATGGTGTAGAATGTAATGCATCAATATCCATTTCTATTGTGGGTGCATTATGTATATGTGTTAGTTAGCCATTATCGATGTGATGTATGTTGGAGCTCGTCATTATGTGTATGTGATATATGTTGAAGCTTGCCACTATGTATGTGGTGTATGTTGGAGCTCATCACTATGTATTTTTTATGTATGTCGAAGCTCGTTATTGTGTATTTATGATGTATGGTGGAGCTTGTCATTGTGTATGGGTGATGTATGTTGGAGCTTGCCACTCAGTATTTAGGATATATGTGGGACCTAGCCACTAATGTAAATGTGATATACATATGAGATGATCATTCTTATACTTTTGATGTACATATGATCTAATCACCATTGCACTTGTGATTTGTGTATGAACTAGTCAACTTGTGTATATGGAGGTATGCTCGTGACAACCATTGTGTAAGATCTTTGAGATTATGGTATGAATGACCCCTTGTGAATATTGCGAATCTTTGTACACTAATTTTTGCTAATGTTTGGTATGGACCCAACACTTGATGGTAAATTATTATTAAAATTTATTATCATTATATTATAATTTTAACTAAGTGATAACTTATGCTTAATGAATAAGTCATGGGTTAAAGGCAAGATCAGATATCTCATGCGAGAGGAGAGAACAAACTCCCTCTAACATTGTGGAGTGAAATACAAAGCATCTAATTCCCATGAGGGGATACATAGGCAGAGTCACCGTGAACCCTCCAGGTTTAGGTCTGAATCTAGGAATGACCCTACCTATATGAGCTTAACACTTATGAGTGTAAGAACATAATTGGTAACATTAATTTTCCTTCACCCTATAGAGGTAAGAAATTTTGAAAACATAACTTCTAATCGAGATGGAAAATGCTTGGTTGACTAAGTTGGTAGTTGTTGCTAATTTAAATAAAAAAAATTGTAGCACCCAAGGGGTAGATTTTACAACTATCCAATTTTGAAATATTTGCATGTAAATTTAAAACATAAAACAATGTAAATTAAAAAATAAAGTTGCATCAAATTGGCTATAAAGCAGCACAAATAGAAATAGAATGATCTTGTTGAAAAATTGATATTTATCTAACTTTTTCATGATAAGTGAGATTTTAAAAGTTTCACCTAATATTTTGGAGGTTTTATCATTAAATGGTAGATGATTTACCATTTAATAATAGTTGAAACTTGTTTTTCAACAACTCAATAGTTGTTTTTAGGAGTGAGACTTGTTTCAAGCTCAAACCTCACACTATATGTAGCCTATGGGCTAATTATACATTTTTTTTATGAGTGAATATTTTTTTGAATTATGAATTTAATAGATTTGGATTCCGATAATTAATAAAAAATATAAAATACAATATTCAAGCAACAAAATTGATACAGAACAATAAATCATCTCTCAACAAAACAATCAACCAATGATGCCAAATTGATTATGACAACATTTTTGAGTGGATGATTGAATGCTACTGAGGGAATTCATTTATGTCATAAGTCAACTAATCCTTGCATGCTACGTTATTCTAGTTTAATGTCTTAAGAGTTCTAAGAGAAAAATAGCTTAATTATGACAAAGTAGTTCTCAAAGTTCATGACACCTAGGAATTTTCCATCTAGACCTACAAGTAGAAATGAGGTCCCTCCACATAACCTCTTTTATTTTTAGTCAACTCAACACCATTTTATCATGCTAAAAATGAATGCATTATTGCAAAAAGCATCATTTGATAGCAATGTAAACATGGAAAAAATCATATCTTGCATTCAATGCATGGTGGGGTCATACTAACTATGCCAACACATCCAAGTAGGTGGGTGAATACTACTAGATGCCTTCATTCATTTCTCATGTTGCTCAATCCTTCTAGGCTATAATTTTCTAACACAATGTTGGTTCCTACTACAACACCTTATCTTGATTTTGGCTGATTTGAGAATGTTTGAATGTGTTAACAATGAATTTATATTGTTGCAAAAAGTGTTAAGTGAGAGCAATGCAATTGTAGAAATAAAAATATCTTATATTTTATACATGGTGGGGATGATGTAAACTATGCCAAAACATTTGAGTGAGTGGGAAAATGTTATTATAGGCACTCATTTTCTCCCCGTCACCCAATTCTTACAAGATACACTATCTTGACACAATCTCTTAAGAGTCATAAGAGCGAGAAACTGTGAAACTATGATAGTGTAGTTATAAGAGCTCATGAAAACTAGGAATTTTCCTCATAAAACTATAGGTGGACATGTGGTTCCTCAATATTAACCTCTCTCTATTATGACCAACTCCACACCATTTGACCATGCCAACAATAAATGCATTCTTACAAAAAGTATAATTTGAGAGCAATACAAATGTGAAAACATGCATATCTTGTGTTTTGTTTGTGATGTGGTCAAATTTAATATTAAAAAACATCCAAGCAGGTGGGTGAATTATCACAAAGGGAATCTATTCATTCCTTAAGTCTCTAGATCCTTGTAGGCTACACTATTTTGATGTGGTCTCTTAAAAGCCCTAACAACAAAAAAGTTACCAAACTATGACAGAGTAGTTCTTGAAGTTTTTGGAACCTAGGAATATTTTTTCTAAACCTACAAGTGAATATGGGGTCCCTCCACATATATCAATATTGGTTATGGCTAACTCAATGACACTTGATTGTGCCAACAGTGAATCCATTCTTACAAAAAGTGTTATTTGAGAGAAGCGCAAAATGGAAATAGACTTATATTGCATTATGTGTATGGTGGGGTCAAATAGACTATAAAAACATATCCAAGTGGGTAATTGAATGTTATCGAAAACCTCTATTTTTTCCCTAGGTCACTCAATCATTGCAAGTAGTTTTATTTTGATGCAATATCTTAAGAGACATAAGTGCAAAAAATTACCACTATGATAGAGTAGTTCTCAAAACTTGTGGTGCCTAAAAATGTTTTAGTTAGAGCTATAGGTAGATATGGGGTCCCTCTATAGTACCCTATATTATTTTTGGTCAACTTGACACCATTTGACCATTCCAACAATCAATGCATTCTTGCAAAAAAAAATATCATTTGAGAGTAGTGCAATCATGGAAACATACATATTTTTTTGCTGTGTGTGGTGGATCCAAACCAAATATACCAAAATGTTAGGGCAGGTGGATGAATGTTATTAAAGTGTATTTTTTGGTTCCTTGGGTCACTTGATCCTTGCAAACTACATTTTTCTAACATATTCTCTTAACGGATCCCTAAGAGAATTTTTTCTCAAATTATGACATAATAGTTCTTAGAGTTCATAACACATAGGAATCTTTTTATGGACCTACAAAAGGATATGAGGTCCCTCTATAGTACTCTATCTCAATTTTTTTCAAATTGACAATGTTTCACCATTCCAATATTGAATATATGCTTATAAAAAAAATCATTTGAGAATATTGCAACCATGGAAACATGAATATTTCTTATTAATGCATGGTAGAAAAAATAAAATACACAACCACATTTAGGAAGTAGGTAAATTACACTAGAGAAACCTAATCATTCTCTGTGTCTCCCAATCCTTGCAAGATACACTATTCCAATATAGTCTCTTATTAGTTGTAAGAGTAAAAAACTTATGATTGATTTTAAATATATCTAAGAAATTACCCTCCATAAGAGCCCAAGAATTTTGGTATGTGGCAATTGATCATTCTATACTGTACACTCTTCATGTATCCTCGCTAGGGTCCAGGGTTGGGTCGGGCCTCGGCCGGGGGTTCGGGGGTGGCAACCCCCAAGAAAAAAAATTACCATTTTTTTCGTGTCATCACTGAAAAAGAAAAAAATTGACTTTGTAAAACCCTAATTTTTGAAGCTTCTAAAAAGCTTATTAGAAGTTGTTGGGATGAGAGTTACAGTATGATGAAAAGGAGATTATTCATGAGATTGTAATAAGTTTTTCACTGGATAATAAAACCATTGGATGGTTGCAGTTTTGTGGATGTAGCCCATCTTGGGTGAACCACGTTAAATTCTCTATGTTATTTTTTCTGTGTGTTTTATTCCTCTATTTTATTGATCAAATATGCATTTAATTGTTAGATATTTTCCTACTAACCCTAACAAAGAATTGATTGAAGTTACTAGAAAATGGATAAACTAGTAGAATTCTTCTTCACTCAAGGAATATGTGAATGATTAACAAGCCACGTCCGCATATGGGAATACAATACATTGGTGGTGAAAAAAGTGGGACAACTAGAGGGGCTTGATATGGAATGACTGTACAAGAACTTTAGGTGAGGCTGATCAATTTGTACATCCTCTTCCTTAATTTATTCCTCCTATCTTTGTAGTTCATCCATTTCAAGTATAGAGCTACATATATCTCCTATTGTGCTTCTTTGGCTGATCTTCTACAATTTTTTATCCATCTTGACCTATAGGTTGTTTAGACTCAGTCTTAGGAACATATTTAATAGTCTTCTCTCTTTTGAGGGCTTATCTCATTGTAGTAGAAATGATAGATCTTCCATTGAGGACAAACCAACCATACATTCTCTTTACTATTGTTATAATTCTTCTAGTATTTTGATGACACTCTACAAAGAGGGATGCTCCAATGTTTCTTTTGAGGAATATGGGGAAGTGGTTTGTGCTAGTTGATTCAAAAAAGACTTGTTAACTTAAGAGAGCATCATAGAAACCACCTCCTTAGGAATATTAGAAAGGTGAGAGATGAAGGATTGTGGAAGGTCAAGTGAAGTGGTCCAGGAAGGGAGATAGAAGGAATAGTGGAGAAAATGGTGGAAATGTGAATTGGGGAGGAGGAATAGAGGATGTGAAAGGGAGAGAAGTTGGAGAATGGGATAAATCAATGGAGATCAGAGCAATAGAAAGAGTGGGAATAAAGGCATGGTGATATCCACTAAGATATCAATAGGAGGGGTGAAGAAAGGATAGAAGTCCAAGGATAGTGGATGTGAGAGAAGATATGGATATGGGTGGAGAAGATGAAGGTACAAAGGTGCAAGGGGTAGGTGAAAGAGGAGAATCCTTTTGATCTTCTTCTATTAGCTCCAGATATACTAGATCCTAGTCATTTTAGTTTTTTTTTTTTTTAGGGCTTACTCCCTTCCGAGGTACTATCCATCCTCTTATACACTCTTTTCTTTCTAGTGGGTTGTTTTTCCTCTTTTGTCTTCTTAGCCTTACCTTTAGCCTTGGAAGGAGTTTGCACTTCCTTCTTTGTAGGTTCCTCACTTTACTCAATTTGTTCCTCAATATTCTCCTCCTCACCAGAGGATTCCTCTACTTCTTCAACCTTTTCATAGATCTTCATTCATCTAGCCATCACATATGGTTTACAAAAATATAGATATGCATTCATCTAATCATTGCATTCATTGAGCAGTACTTTCATTTTCATTCTAGATCCACATATCTAAATTTTATTCTAGTACTAGAGGCTTGTAGAAACCATCATTCTACTTGACAAAGAAAGGCCCTAAATGGATGTCAATCTCAAGAAAAGTATGTCAACTACTTATTTTAGTACTACAATTGAGTACAAACCATATGATCTATATGGATCTGTACAAATGCATGAATGAAAATGGTAATAGGGGTAGAAAAAACTTCTAATGGTAGTCTCCAATTTTTATGATTTGACAATCAATCCTAGGGTTTTGAGGCCTTTTCGATGTGATCTCAAGGCCTATCTTGGCCCAAAATGCTCTCAAATATCAACTACCTCATGGATCTAATAGCCTCTTCCCAACTTCAAGCCCTTGTAGATTTGGCCTCACAAGTCCAATTTAGATAAAATGAAATATAAAATGGACTTTCTTAGACACTCTTAACTCAATGGTGAGATTTTATTTGCACCAAAGTACACCAAAATTAACTTTCAATATAAAGACACAAAGAGGAAACACCAAAATTTGGTATTTCTATCTTTTTCTCTTATTCTCCATGCCATCATATGATGAAAGATAAGATAATACTTGTATTTGTCAATATCCAAAAATAATTTCAATCTAGAAATAGATCGTGCAAAAAATTACTCTCAAATATGAGAAGTAGTTTGTAGATCTAAAGCTCTGATACCATGTAGCAGTTGAAAATTAGCTCACACCCTAGAATAAATTGGAAAATAAAAGATAAAATTCCAAAAGAGATTATGGCATGATGATATCTTTGCTAATATATCATGATACAAATATAGACAAGCCTTGCTTAAATAATCAAGATGAGAGATATGATTAGACAAGATAAACACATCTGTCTTAATCTTATAGCATGTGACAAATAAATTAATAATTATTAAATGACCTATGATGCAAGAATTAAATTCAATAAGATAATATAATATCTAAATGATAACTAATACATATAGAAAGATTCCAAGGACTTAAGTAAACTTAAAATTTTAATAGGACCTACTACTAAACAAGTTAAATAAAACACTATATTCACACCAACATATTTCACAAATAAATCCTTGGTCTAGTACTCATTTTGTATACACTAATTCATGTGGGTCCCAACCATTATAATAAAATGACTAATGCCTTTAGTTCCTAGGAAATGGGAAAATACCTTAAATGTATGTAAAGTCAAATGTAGCCAACATCGTAGTACTAAACTTCCCTCAAGAATCCATATAAAATTTAATATCAAGATTCTTAGGAGAATATATAAATACATAAAAAATATCTAATTATATCAAGCATCCAACTACACCTTCCAAGAGTGTTGTAGACACATAAAATATAACTAAGATTTACAAGGTTAATGAAAACCTAATCCTAATATTTTCCCAATAATGTGTATTTTTCTATAAGAATGTGACTATATACAAAACCCTTAAAAAAATGATTATTATGAAATCATGAACTAACTAACTTCTTTAAAAAGCATGTCAAATTTACAACACATTATTAACACTTGCCAAGTGGCCAAGGATTTCTTATCAATGTAACTCATTATTTAATTCCTTATATAATTAAATTACCAAGGTTCCAAATCAATATTCTGTTTCACATGTTTCTCTAAGAAAATCAATTTTCTCATTACATATTTTTTAAAGATACATGCATGAAATATAATTTATAAACATTTAATCAATACCTAAAATTTGGATTAAAAAAATGTTTTACAAGGAATTGTGAGGAATAGAACAACTAATCCTAATAATTTCCCAATTTCCATTATGAACAGAGATAAAGCATTTAAAAGAATTGTTGCATCAATATTTTAAAATTAATATTATTAGATGATTTTAAAAAATGACAAAAAATAACTTATTTAAAATGTAAGAATATTTGTTTTGATTAGATTAAGGATGGGAAGGGCTAATTCCCATTACAAAATGACCATAGAGGCCCAATGAGGGGGATCAAGAGAAATGATCCATCCAAAAAGCATAAAGGAAACAACTAACAAACTAGCAAGAACAATAAACACAAAACACAAGACAAAATTGGAAGGAAACCAAACTAGCTATTGGTCTCCCAGAAGATGAAGGCCACAAATGGTGCGTCAGTCCTTAGCCAGGAAGTGGATTTTCTCATCAAAGGTTAGGGGACCCTTACATGAAGATAGGATGTCCTTAGCACTGGTCAGAGCAAGCCTTCCCTCTGTCTTACCTTTTTTCTTTGAATGCCCAGCATCATAACCAATCTTTGCTATCCTTTGACCTTGACTGTCATGTAGTTCTTGATAAAGAACTTGTATATGGACCATGGTGTTCTTCACAATATCCTTACTATTATCCACAATTTCTTGGAGACACTTCAAATTTTTATCCTAATTATAGTGCATAGTGGTAGTTTCTTGTTGCAACTTAACCTTATTATCCTTTATCCCCACCAGAGCTCTGAGCTCATTCACCTCACTCTCCCAATTCACTCATTTTTCAAAGGACTTAGTGAGGGAGGATTAAAAATTCCAATTCTCACCATTAGTGAGCAAGGTCAGGGAATGAAACATTCTTTTTAGGGTTAGAGTGGAGTCCTCGGTAATAGGGTTTTACCATATGCCCTATTAATTCCATGAGTATTGGGTGGAGTCTCCACAAGGCCACATTTAGAAATGGGACCTTCTAATGGAATGGCAAGGTTTCTAATGATCATGGTTTTCTTTTTAACAAAGGCTAGGGAGGGAGAAAGAGTGTCCTGGTGGTGGAAAAGAAAAGAAATTAACCCATAATGGATGGGAAGGATTTTTCTCTAACCTTGAATAGCCTTGATAGACTATTCCAGAGATGAGAGGACCCAAAAATAAAAGTTCATTTTGAAATTATATCTAAAATAATTTAACATGGGAAAGAGGTGGGCATGAAACCAATAAAAGTGACCCTCTAGAGTGGCATACCTTATTAACACATCTGCCATCTTGCTCCACACCCTGGGAAGGTCAGCCATGTTGAAACTATCTTACAACCAGTTAACCTTCTCACCCTCCTTCAGGAACCTATCCATGTCCTTCTAGTAATTCCCCTTTGGATTCCTAGGAATGCAAACTTCATCCAAGGAAAGCCTAGTGACCTCTACAATCAACTCCATATTCACATGAAAGGAGCACGTACCAATGGTGACTTTACCCTCATTCTAAGAGTTAGAAAATTTAGTCAATAGATTGGGGTCATGCCCCACCATACCCTCAAAAAATGAGGCCAATTTACCACATAGGAGAATAGTCCAAACATCAATGTCATTTTTCTACACCTCACAGGGGTAGGTTCATCCTACACAAAATAACCACCCATTTTCGTAATCAACTGAACAAGAGACATAATGCTATAGAAATTACCAGAAGAATACCAAAAGAAAGAATGAAAGAGCTTATGAAAATACTTCCCAAAGGAGATGGAATGCCATAAATGCCAAATGTGCTATTTTTCAAAAGGAACTAGCAAGAAATCTAGCTTGTGATCAATGGTGTTGTACTTTGACATCATCAAAAATTAAGTTGTACACATGTCTGGGATAAGAGAGATATTATACCATATTTTAATTTTAGAAGTGAAGGTACCTAATTTGGAAAGGGTGTTTCCTACTTTATTACCATTTCTATACACATGTGTAGATCTGCAACTTGTAGTATTCATCATGAGATTTTGTGTTGATAAGATAGGGTCCCTAAGGGGCTAGCAAGGTTTGGCCATCTTAGTCAACAACATTATGGTATTACGGGAGTTGCCCTCAATAACCAAGTTGGAAATACCTACACATGTGGCAATTCTAATACCATGGTAGGCCACCTCCATCTCTGCAAAATTGGAGGTTTGAACTCCAATATTAACTACATATGCCAACATCATTTTCTCATTATGGTCTCTAGTGACACCACCCCCACTCGCTCGACTCGGGTTCCTTTGGCTAAGAAAGTATATTTGTTCATGTAATGGAATAATCATTTGGTGAAAAAGGAAAGGTCATATATGATTGTAAAGGAAAATAAGCTTTCCTTGAGCTTAATCTCTAATAATTTAATAAAATTTATATACATATAGGCATACATTAATTGAGACTAAAATTTGAGATTTGTGGATAATTTAGAATTAAATTTTGTTTTAGGACACTTATCTTGATGTCCAAAGATGAATGAATGTGATGAATATTCTACAACATTATTTTTCTTAGATTTGGAAATTTCTATTTCTTTATATATAACCTTATGCTCTATGCAAAACATTTTTCTCTAATTGGGTCAATTTTGTTCCTTGGATCATCTCCAATTCCATTAATATATTCTCTACCATACATGGATTTGATCTCATTATTTTTTTCTTGAGCATACTCTTTGATTTATTAAATTCCCCTTAATTTGCTCCACTATTAGGATTGGTAGAATTTATTAATAATTCAAAAGGGTTTGCTAAACATAAATAGGAAATTTATCCTAGTTTAAGCCCCCCAAAAATATTAGATTTATGGTTGTGTCAAAAATTGAAAACAACAAAAATTAGTTGTACAAGTTATCCCAAGATAATTATGTAGATGTTAATTCTTTTTAGTTCATGAGTATAGGTATTACACTAATGATTGATCCTTAGGATGAGATGGGATGTTATTTAGATATAATATGGTCTCATTTATGTGAAATAAATTTAAATCAATACCTTTGAATACTGACTTATCATCGATTTTCACCAACACACATATATCTAGTCAATTCATAATGACTACTAGAATGGGTGGGATTTAACCAAATTTAAATTGAAGTTTTATAAATGTAGAGGTTAGATCCAAAAATGTAGGATCAAACTCACTCCCATGAAAATAGAATAGTGGAGAGCTATAAATTATATTTGGAATGAATGTCATAGAATGGTATGTGTAGAAACATAGGGGACCAACAACCTTCCACCACTACTTTTTGGTCCAACTAAGACATAAAAGTCACATTGTAATGTGCACACATTTTATTCAAGATAAAAGAAGACTATGTAGAGGTTGAGCTCATATGAACTCAACCTATCAACACTTCACAATAGACCACAAGCCAATGAAAGCATGCAAACACTAAAAAACCTACCATGACATCTATGAGGTAGGTTTCATCAAATTTTTAGGGTAAAAAATAAATTTAATAGAAAGAGAAATTTTTCTAGTTCAACTTTTTTTAATCTTTAGGAATTCAACCTCCCCCCACAAATTCATGAAAAGCTTAATTCACTAAAAATATGGTGAAGAATAATCATAGAAATCTCCTCCAAAAATACCTCGACATCCTCTTGAGGTCAACGAGGATAATGGGTAAAAAGGGATATTAACTCATTCTTTGTGATGAATGTGATTTGAGAGAGGAAAATGGTAGCCATAAATTGTCTTAAACCTTCCTTCAAGAGTAAAGTAATACATAGTGTGAAAACTTACTAGAGCATAGGGCATGGGCTGCTTTTCCCTATCAAAACCATTTTGAAGCCAAACATTTTTTTTTCCATTTTCAAAGAATTTATCTCTAAACTTATAGTATTTTCTATTACTAAATTTGGACAATCTGATTCCTCTACACTTTAGCCCCATAGCTTCCATTATAAGGCTATCCATCACTTCAAATTTGATGCCACCAATTGTGACCTTACCTTATGTCTAGGAGTTACAAAATTTTGAGGTGAGAACATCATCATAATGTTGCATGGCTTGGAAGAAGGGATTTATGTGAGCATCCTCAAAAAATTTCTAGAGCTCAAATTTTTTAAAGAGGGATACATATGAGGGGTTTAGATATTTTCCTTGGCCCTCCCATACTTCTAGTAGAAATGTTACTTAGAAGACAATGAAACTCACATAGAGTGATAGGGTCCCATATAATTCCAAGTCTTTCATTAGATAAAACTTCTTTTATATTATTTGGGATACTATGAAATCTCCAAAATACCTTGTCAAGGAATGAAATGCCTTTGTTTTCTACAAAATCATCTACCATATTACCTTCCCTATAGGTCTGGGATATCTTGCATTGAATAAAACTACCAATTAGATCTTTGCAATCTTTCATCATGTCTGCAATTGTCTATGGCATAGTAAACCTACCTTTCAAGATGGCAATGAGCATAAAACCTCTACAATGGTAACTTTATTATAGCCTTTTTCTTTTAGTTTTTTAACTCCCCATCATACCCTTGTAGCTTCTATGTAATTACTAGAACAAATTCCAAGGATTTTGGAATAAGCTTCTATGAGAACACCCTTATGGTTTCTTTTCACAACTCCCATAGTAGCCATGCTCAAGTTACCTTTAGAACATTCATCAAAGTTAAGTTTAACCCAACCTTCCTCAAGGGGGGTCCACTTGACATCTCTCCTATAGATGACTTTGGCCCAATTTATTTGAGTTAAATAATGCTTGATACCCCTGTTGTGTAGAAAAATGTAACCCTTTACATTTTCTCACTTTGTTTGGGCCCTCCTAATTTAATTTTGACTTAATTGTGCCTTAATTTAGTGTTGTAAAATGTATTTATTGAAACTTTCACATTTATTTAGGGATGCCTTAATTAATTGAGCTTAATTTGGCCAAAATAAGCCCTATAATTCATTTACAAGCCCATTAAGTTATATTTTTTGAAGGGGAAACCCAACATTAATTAATGCCCATACCTAACACTTCACATTAAGCAATGTGTGTTATAGGAATGAGGGCCTAGGATGGAGAATGAGTCCTCCATTAGACCTTGAACCCATTTTTAAATGTGCTTTTGGTGGTATTTTTATGATCCTAAATTTAAATTTCAAAGGTCGGCTTCTAATGTTTGAATTTCGAGAAATTAAGGAAAAATATCTATAAATACAAGGTTATTTTATCAAATTAACATTATATTTCGAGAGAAAAATTGAGAGATATTTCATAAGAGAAAATATTATTGTCAAGAGCATTCAAGAGAAGATTTATCAAGCATTTGTTGTAGCATTCAATATCCAATCATCATGTCAAAGTCTATTGCAATTATGCATGTTTTTGGATCTAACATTGTGATGTAGGTTTCAAGGTCCAAGTATAAAGATCCACATCCACTAAAGCCATGTCATGCATGATCCACATCAAGATTTCATATTTCTAAAGGTTCATTCAAGGGTTTGGTGAGTTGCAACATTGAGTTGTTCATTCATCAGTCCTTTCAAGTTATTTCATTTTATTCCAAAGTTTAATTACCGAAATAGAGTTTAACCAAGGGAAACACCCATTTACCCCAAAAAAAACATTTTTCCCTCTCTCTTTGTGTGTTGCAGATTTTCAAGTTCATAAGTTGAAGAAAATTTGAAAATCTCAAAGTTGTAAATTTACAAAGTTGCATTTGTTGTTAGCTTTGTTGTCATCTCATGAAAACTCAGATCCCAGAATTATTTCCAACTGCCTGACTGTGAAACTCAGAGAATTTGGAACTACAAACACAAGAGTAGAGGACCCAAAAATCAATATTGGAAAGGTGAACAAGGACCCATTTTCCAATGGGAAAATGAGTCCCAATACAACTTCTGAAAAATAGTGTTTTTTGAGAGGTACACAACATTTTTCATTCTCAAATCTACTATAAGATTTACTATTTTTGTTAGTATTATATTTTATTTGCAAAATCCACTTTTTACATGACATGAATGAGTGTATTTGGTATTTTTTAATCTTTCTCCCAAAACCCTTGGTCATTCTTTTCTGTGAAAAGGTTATATCAAGGACACTTTACAATTGTTTTTGAGATAAGTTTTAAGTGTCCTCCACTCATCTAATTTGTACGAAATAAATTGTGTATATTAGATCTATGCTTAATCTAGTCAGATTTGGTCTTAAATTTTAGTTTTGAGATGATTTTCTATTTTATTTGCATCTCCTAATAGTTTTGTTTAGTCCACACACTCATAAACAAAATTGCAATATTCCTCAAAGAATTCACTCACCTAAGGGTTGAAAGTGGATTTTATCTTGAGGGATCTCATTTCCTGAATGAAAGAGAAGAATAGGTAGGTTTATTCACCCCATTTTTCCATTTCCATTTATAGTAAGTTTGGTGAAACATTCCAATTTTAGTATAAAACCCTATGTGTTTGAACCTAAACCTTATTTTTCTATGTTTCAACCCCATAATTGTTTAATGTTGATTCCTCGTAAGAAGCTAACACTTTGGAGAAACAATAATTGGCCATATTTATATTTTCTTGCAATTGTTCCTTCATCAACACAAAAACCTCTATATTGTTTCTTTCTGGTCCCTAATTTTATTTTATTTTTGTTCCTTCCATAGACTCTAAGAAATGAAGGGGACAATTTATCTCCACAGGTCGAACATGATGGGATGAGAGAACAGGTAATTATTCCATATATTAAAAAGATACTTAAGAGGTGAGGGGAAAACATAATCGGCCAAAAAGGACTTTAGAACATTGTTCCAGACTTTAGTCAAGAAGGAGAAATTTATGAATAGGTGATCTATACTCTCAACTTCTTCCAAAAATAATGAACATCTATTTATAAATTGTAAACCATGCCTATTGAGGTTATCAATGGTAAGAATATTATCATGAATAAAAATCCACCAAAATTAGTCAATTTTTGGAATAATTTTAGGATTCCAAACCTCCAACTAGTTGAATTCACTATGAGGGATGAGTGACTCTTCCAACATGATATAATTTGATCTAGTTGTGAAGAGGTGATATGGATTTATTCACCATATCCATTTGTCCACCTTGTCTTAGGAAAAGAAAGTACAATCACCTATCTGATTTCTTAAATTTTTCACAAGCTCTTGATCCCTTTGTTGACTACCTCCTCTCAAGATATTGCCAGCATTGATTTGATCTTCAAAAAATTTCCATTTTGGACAAGCACCTCTCTAGTATATATAGTTAATGAAGAATTCACAATTGGCCTAAATTAGAATTTATTTAATATAATTGAATTGAATGAAAGATGAGAAACCATGACCTTTATTCCAAGTGTCCTCCCAAAAACTAGTTTTCAAAGTTTTGCACACTCTTCTTATGATCCCCTATCTGATGATGTTTCTTATTTTAACCTAATTTTTCTATAAAATTGTTCCATTCAAGAACTCATAGAATAGAAAGATCCTCGGGTCCTCATTATAAAGGTATTTAGCTTTCAATAAGACAATTTGGTATTTTCATCTTGAAGGACGTTCCATCTTATTTTTGGCTAGGAGGGCTTTGTTCAAATTTTTTAGCCTTTTGATACCTAGGCCTCCAACATATTTAGGCATTCAACCCTTATGCTAGCTAACCAAGAAAATATTGGACTTTTCTTTCTTTCATTTCAAGAGGAAATTCCTCTATATTTTCTCAATTTTACATGCTATGAAATAAGGTATTTTGAATAGGCATAGAAAATAGGTTGGGATGTTTTTGAGGGAGGATTTAAGGAGTTGAAGTTTGAAATCTTGACTAAGGATATTTATCTTCCAACCATCTCATTTCTTTTGTATTCTTTCAATAATCCTAATTTTAGTCAGAGTTTGGGGAGTTTC
>VDFB02273234.1:0-40276 GCA_007258455.2 Sequoia sempervirens | reverse complement strand
TTTTGGATTTTTTGGATTTTCTGATTTTTTGGATTTTTTGAGATTTTCTGATGTTTTTGGATTTTTTGGTTTTCAGATGTTTTTGGATTTTTTGGATTTTAGGACTTCAAGAATATACACAAATCTAATCCAATGAGAACATGCCCCTAGTGTGATGCAATAGACTACTCTAATAAAGGTAGGACAAATTGACCTTGGGAATGGGCCAAGCAGTACTAGGAGGGATCATGATACGAACTCAGGACCAAGCTATGATGCAGATGTCAAATGGATGGGTGATGGATGGAGATTTGAATGTGATGGATGATGGAAATGCAATGGATGGATGATGTAAAACAAGTTGTAAAGATCCTGGTGGATGGAAAGTGCTTATTTACGCAAGGCACCTGTTTTCCAGGTTTTCACCAAGGTACTTTTCCAAAGTGCCACTGAAGTGGTTTTCACTAGACGACAATTTTTCTCTATACTATTTTTTATCCTTTTTTTAATTTTTTTGGATTTTTTTCTTTTTGATTTTTTTGTTGTCACCAAAATGCCTATTTGCTATGTTTTTTCCAAGGTAACTATTTCTTCAAGACATTTTATAATTTTTTTGGATCTTTTGGTTCTATACCTTGAAAGATTAGGCATAAAACTTTTTGAGATGAGATTTATTCATGGGCTCTTGCAGAGGTTCCCCTTCAGGTGTTGATAACGGATATGCCCCTGACTTATAGCTTTCTATAATAAAAAATGGTCCCAACCAATTGGGTTCAAATTTTCCTTTGTTGTTTGGATCTGGGACGTTCTTCTAATTCTCCTTTAGTACCAGTTCTCTAACTTCGAAAGTCATGCTTCTAATTTTCTTGTTATAGCTCCTCGAGTCTATTCTGATAGACTTGAAAATGATTTAAAGCATCTATATATGCCACTTAGCCGGTAGCTCCAACTCATTCAGTATTGATACTCAGTATTCTTCATCCATGATGAGGTTTTGTAGTGATATTCTTAGTGACGGGAGCTCAATCTCAATGGGGAGTATTGCTTCTGATCTGTAGACTAGGGAGAAGGGGTTGGCATTCGTGGGTGTGTGGATGCTGGTTCAGTAGGCCCAAAGGGTAGGATTGAGCTGCAAATATGAGTCACAACCTACGTTCTTGACTATTTTCTTGAGGATTTTTAAAATGGTTTTATTTGTGGCTTCTACTTGGCCATTGCCTTGGGGATAGTATGGTATGGAGAAGCGATGTTGGATTTTGAATTTTTCACACAAGTCACGAACATCCTAATTCTTAAATGTTGTCCCATTATCTGAGATAATAGCTTAGGGAACACAGTATCAGCAAATGAGATAGTTTAGGATGAACTTTGATATTTTCTTCCCAGTTATATATGTCATGGGTATGGCCTCCACCCACTTGGTAAAGTACTTAGTGGTGGTTATGAGGAACTTGTGGCCATTAGATGAAGTGGGAGTGATTTTTTCAATGAGATTGAGTCCCCACTAGGAAAAGGGCCATGGTGTGATGATGGGATGGATTTCTTGAGCTAGAGCATGGATGAGGTCCCTATGCTACTGACATTGTAGAAACTTTTGATGTAGTCATCTTCTTCTCTTTCCATTGTAGGCCAATAATACCCCATCCTCAACAATTTCTTGGCTAGGGTCATTCCACTCGAATGTGAACCATAGATGTTGTTATGTACTTTAGTTAAAGAAGTCAACGCCTCCTCAGCATTTAAACAACATAATAAGGTTTCATCTATGCTCCTATGATACAAGTTATCTCCTAGGATGATGAATCAAGATGCATTTTTGACAAAGGTTTATTTTAAGGTTGAAGGTAAGTCAATAGGTAGGACCCCTATTCATAGGTAGGTATAAATTTCATGGGACTAGGGATCATCGGGACCAACAATTTCACACAAAGATTTTGATTATGGTACCTCGAATGTGGGTACGAGAAGTTGCTCTACCAAGAATTCATATTTTGGGACATTGTGAGGGATGTCCAGTAGGGATCCAATCATTTCCATGGCATCTCCTACTTTGTTGTTTTATCTCAGAATCTGCTCAAATGTTATCTCAATAAAGGATTCCTTGAGAGTCTCCACCAATTTCTTGTATGGAGTGAGCTTATCATCCTTATTTTGGTACTCACCATTCAATTGGTTTATTATCAGTTGAGAGTCTCCATAAACTCTAAGGACCATGATGTGCCGTTGCACTACTATTCTAAGACCTATGATTAAAGCCTCATATTCTACAATGTTGTTGGTGCAGGAGAATGCCAATTTATATGATCTAGGTATGCAATCTCCCTATGGGGTGATGAACAAGACACCGGCTCCTAATCCATGTTGTGTGTATGAGCGATCCAAGTAAAGTTTCCAGTGGTCAGCTATGTTGAGATTGAAGATGGATTCCTCTAGAAACCCTCAAATGAGAGGATTCTTTGAATAGATTGGTGCTTCTGCAAGTTGATCTATGATGACTTGGCCTTTAATTTCTTTTTGTTCCACATATTCAATGTCATACTCTAATAGTATGATGACCCATTTGGCCATTCTTCTAGTGAGCATTTCCTTTGACAGTAAGTAATTGAGGGGGTCAATTTTGGCGATGAGTTTTATTTTGTGTGCCAGTATGTAATGTCTAAATTTAGATGAAGCAAACACTACTGCTAAACATGCTTTTTTAGTGAATGAGTAGTTTAACTCATGACCGACCATTGTCCTACTGATATAATATATGGCCCTTTCTATCATGTTTTCATCATGCTAAGGTAGGAGAGCTCTAAGGGCTGTTGTTGTTGCTAACACATAGAGAATTAATGGATTTCTTGGGATCGGTGGCATGAGGATTGGTGGTGTAAGTAGATATTCTTTGATCTTATTGAAGGCTTCTTCACACTTGTTATCCCACTTGTACGCTACTCCCTTGTGAAGTAGGTGAGAGTATGGATTCTGTTAATTTGTTAGTTGTGCTATGAACCATCGAATGGACTAAAGCCTACCTTGGAGACCTCTTAATTGTTTCAATGTTTTGGGTGCCTCCATCTCAAGGATTTCTTTTACCTTAGCAGGTTCTACCTCAATACCTCTCATTGACACTATGTATCCTAGCAACTTTCCTAATTGTATGCCAAAGACACACTTCTTTGGATTTAATCAGAACTTATATTCCTCTAGCCTGTCAAAAATGGCACTTAAGGTTACTATATGATCCTTCCCCTTTCTGGATTTGGCTAGTATTTCATCAACATAATCTTTGACAGTTTTATGGATCATGTCATGGCTCTTTGTTATGTTGCTCTTGCATTCTTCAAGCCGAATGGCATCATATTCCAGTAGATAGTCCCCCATGGACAAGTGAAGGTTGTTTTATGTTGGTCTTCTTTAGCAATCATTATATGGTTGTATCCTGAGAAACCGTCCATCAAGGAAAGCATTTTGTGTCTTGCCATCATGTCTATGATCATGTCAATGTTGGGAAATGGGAAATCATCTTTTGGACATGCTTTGTTTAAGTCCTTGAAATATGTGCAAATTCTGACGCCCCCATCGGGTTTTGAGATAGGAACTAGGTTTGACACCCATTTTGGATAATCAATTGGTTGAATGAATCTTGTGTCCAATAGCTTCTTTAGTTCCATTTTGACTAGTAGGGCGATCTGAGGATGCATTTCCCTAAGCTATTGTCTAATGGGCTTTGCTTTAGAGTATACTGCTAGGTGATGAGCTACAATTTTTGAATCAAGCCCTGGCATGTCAGCATAGCTCCATGAAAATTTTACATGTCTCTTTCTCAAGAAGGCTACTAGGAGTTCTTGTTCGTTTGATAGTAATGAATCTACATATAATGTGATGTGTGGGGTCTCCTCTATTCCTAGATTAATTGGATTGCATTTTTTTGCTATGACCATTGATTTTTCTTGATAAAGGGCTCTGATAGGAAGATTGAATCCCCCATCCTTAGGTGCCTCATAGAGGTTTTCACCATTGGATGCATCCTTTCATTTTACTTTTTTCATGTTAGAGAGTGCCACAGTGTGGGTTTCACTCAAGGACTTAGATATTATTCTCAATTTTTCACTTTTGCAATGGGGGATTCAATCATTTCCCCATAATATGTGTGTGTATCTAGCTCAATAATGAATCTTGCTTAGTGATCCCCACATAGAATATTATCCCATAGTCCCATGAATTATGAGAGAGCCTGATCATTTTTTAATGTGTCAAGAATTGGTGGTCCTCGTTGGTCATAATCGATGAGTTGGGGGTAAACTAGATGGATTTCTTGATTTTGATGGTCTGACTCAAAGAATAAGGTGATAATCATGAGAAGGGTGGTATCCCTGAAGAGCCTAGGTAGGCTGGTTATGGGATCCTTTTCATCACTACTACTAGTTACAGATGTTAGTTATGTCAAATGTGAAGTTGTCTATGACTCGACCTGTAGCTATGGGTAAGTGAAGTTTGGTTGTGGATTGCTGAGGAGGATTATTGACCTTTCTAACTGGAGGACTTGGGCCACATATGGTTATACTGGGAGGGGTACATCCAAGGCCAATATTTCTTCTCATTTGCATCTCTATAATGTTAGGTATTATAAGCCCGTTGTCATTTTTCCCTAGTCTCTAGTTTCTGTCATAGCCCATTGCAAGCATCATTTGCAAACCTTTACTTTTGTCATCCATTGGTAGATTGGTTGTTGTTTTATTATCTTGGTATAGGAGATGAGATGGGTCCTCCTCTATGACTTCTCAGCTAAGATCTCCCAAACTTCTAAAGTTGGGATATTCTTCAAGGGATGTTTGAGATGTGGAGGCTTCATTTGATTGTGGACATCCTCATGATTTGGGAGATTGTGGTAACTCTCCTACCACAAAATAATTTTTGGGAATCGTGTGGTTTCCACAACCATTATCCTAGATGATGAATTTGATATTAGAGATGGTGAGGATGGTGGGAGTGGTGGGTATCTTTATCATAGAAGTGGAAGTGAGAGTGGCTGGATCAATGTATAGTGTTGATGGGCTTTCATTATTTCTAGGTACTTGAGGGATTTTGTAGTATTTTTCCTTAAGGTTTTTGCAGTAGGAGAATGGTTCAAGATCTCCATGGATGGTGACCTCTTGTCCTTCATATGTGAATTTGACACATTGATGGAAAGTTGATGCTACCGCTTGCATTGCATGGTTCCATGGACGTCCTAGGAGAATGTTATAAGGCAAGTCAAGGTCTAGGACCTGACAGGTGGTTTCCATGATAACTGGCCCTACTTGAATAGGGATTTTTATTCTGCCTTGGGACACTCTTTCCTGATCATCATATGCTCTAATTGTAATACCTTTTCCTTTTTCGATGGAATCCTCTAAGATTTTTAACTTCTTAATGAGCTTGAGGGAACAAATATTCAAGCTTGCACCTCCATCCACCAAGACTTGCTTGAATTTATTTTTTTGCACTAGGACCTCTAAATGGAGTGCATGGTTATGAGATGGTTGAGCAGGAAAATCTTGGTCAAAGAATGTAAGGATATTTGGGGTAATGATGTTTTCGACCATAGATTGGAATTTTTCCGCATCAATATTTGTGAGGACAGTGGATGAAGCCAATGATTCCTCAAGGATTTTCTTGTGGGTGGATGAGATTTTTAATACCTCCATGATGGAGATTTGTGCTAGTGTTCTTTTTAGCTAATCAAGGATATTGTAACCATTGGGAACAGATCTTGAATTGGACATGAAAGTTTTGTTTAGTTGAGATGATCTTGCGACAGTAACTTTTTCACCTCTTGTGGTGACTCCACAATCTGTTTGAGCTCCTTTGATGGTGATTACTACACAGTGTTCATCTAGGGAAGTGACAACAGTTTCGTACACATGATTCAAGTTTTTGAACTTGCCTTTACCCTTATTAGTGTTATTGTTACCTTTATTTTTATGGTTAGGCATTGGATTTGTGTATATTTTAAGGTTTTGGTTTCCTATTGCTTGTTCCACATTTATAATTCTTTGATCAATGAGATCTTGGACTATGTTCTTTAACCTCATGCAATTGTTAGTGGTATGCCCTTTAATTTTTTGGAAGTCACAAAGCTGATTTTCATTATACCAAGGAGGTTTAACGTATGGTTCTTGGTATTTCTTGTAGGTGGGAATCTTGATGAGGTTTTTGTTTATCAGTTTCTTCATGATGACTTTGAGTGGTTCCCCAAGAGCGGTTTACTTTCACTTGATGGAATTTTTGTTTCGCTAGGGCGGTCCCCTTTGATCATTGATGTTATTGATCGCTTGATTGTTTGGGTGTTGTGTTCTTGTTTCCACTTGATGGTTTTGGATTTTTTGTTGTGGTGCGGGCCTATTTTGTCCAAGGCACTGATGACAACTTTGGATCGACGACACCATCATTGGTAATATTTTTGTTTCTTGCCCATGTGTGAGGTTTTTCATTGTAATTGGTTGGTGGGTGATTGTTTTGTTGTTCAGGGTATGAATTTGATCCTATAGGTTGTGTCATAATGGCTCGTTCGATGCTGAGCACCTTGGAAATCAATTGGTTGTACGTGATCCCTTGGACTTTGAGATGAAATGCCAAGAGGCCGTCAAGGTTGGATATGATAGTGCACACTTGTTGTTCCTCGGGAATGACCCATTTGCTTCAATTGGCCTTGGATCACCATCATTGTAGGAATGAAGCAAATGATTCATTCTTACCTTATTTCAAAGTTGAGAGTTCCTCGAGATTGACATCCATGGCGATATTGCATACGTAGTTTTTGATGAATGCGTCTATGATTTGTTGGAATGTTTTAATGCCTATAGGTAGGTGAGAGAACCATTCCATGGCGTGGCTAGCCAAACTCCTAGGAAATAGCCATGCCAGATAGGTATCATCATACATGACTTCCATGCAATGAACCTAGAATTCCTTGATATGATCTTCAAGGTTTCCTATCCCACGATACTTATCGAATTTGGGGATCTCAAATCCCTTTAGGAATGGTTTCATTACAAGGCTTCTATCGAATGGATAAAGACACAAGTTGTTGGGTGTTTTCATGGTTTGCCCTGATTGAAGGTCAAGTACTTGTTACGAGAGCAACCTGATTTGTGTTGTCACATTGTTTTGCAGATCAAGGGGTGGGATGAAAGTGTTTTGAGGTGGTTCATTTGTTGGTGGGATGGGTGCATTGGCTGGTATGTTGATGGATGATGTTTGCATATTTTGTTGAGCCAAGTATGCTTTCAATTGTTGTTGTACCAACAACACTTGTTGTTGGTCCTATTGCTACTGTGCTATTAGTGCCTGCTGCTAAGCTTGTTGTTGCACTTGTTGTTGAGCTGCTAATTGGGTAGCTTCCTGCTATTCTTGATATTGCTTTAGCACTTGTTGATATGCTTGTTGTTGTGTTGTGTGTTGTTCTGCAAGATATTGCACTTGTGCTTGTGCTTGTTGTGCTTGGCATTGGGCTTTGGCTTGAGCATGCACTTGAACTTGGCTTTAGCTTGATCTTATGCTTGAGCTTGTGTAGCTTGTGCTTGTGTGTGTGCTTGTGCAGCTTGTACAACTTGAGCAACTTGTTGTTGTTGCTACAATAAGTCTTGGGCTTGTGCAACCTATTGTGCTTGTTGTGTTATTTGGGTAGCTTGAGTAGCTTGCACTGCTTCAGCTGCTTGCTAAGCAGCTAATTACATGGCTTGTTAAGCAGCTAATTGTACAGCTTGTTATTTTTGTACTTGCAAGAATTCCTTTTGATAAGTAGCTTGCTAAGCAGCTTGTAACACCATACTGTATTGGCTTGATGTATTGGAGCTTGGTGGTGGTGGAGGTGGTGGTGGATTTAGAATGGTGCTTGTTGTGGTGGTGAGAGGTTCTATCATGTTGGTGATTGGGTTTTAATTGGTAGATGGTGCAATCAATGTGAGTGGTCCTTGAGAGACCATCTTTTGAGATGTTAGGGGTGGTTGATGATGTGGTGATTTCTTTCATAGTTTTCATCTGTTGTTGCGATGTCGATGAAAAGTTTTGAGAGTTTTTCATGATGCTTTGATTGATGTTTGGGATGTTGGTTTGATTTTGATTGATATTTGGTATAGGGGTAAACCCTAAGCCAAGGAGTGGTGTGGATGATGATGGTAATGGAAAAAGTGGTCAAAATGTGATGGGTGTGATCTCTTGAGGAAATAGTGTAGTGTCAAAAATGCCCCCTGGTCTGAATATGTCACCCTCTCCTTGCGAGGTTATGGGGAGAGAGGTTTGGGGTGCCATGCGAAATGATGATGATGATGGGTCATTTGGATCATGAAAGGTGAGAGGGACATATGTATGCAATGGATTTTGGGGTACGATTTGTTCCAAGATGGTGTTTGCGTCCAAATCCTAATTGTTTATGAGAGGATGCATTTTAAATGCATTGAGAAATGCACTTCCTTTATTAACAATGGGTTGTGTTGGAGCAATGGATGATGTGATTTGCGGGATGTTTTGAGTGATGCTTTGAAATGAGGGGATAGATGAAATGGGGATGGTATATGAGATTGGAGGCATGACTCCAAAAGATGGTTCCACAATAGTGCTCACATCAAAATCAAAAGGGAGTTTAGCCCCTTGCTTTACTAAGTCAAGCATGTATAGTGAGGGATTGATTCTCATCATGATGTTGATAATCTTATGATTCTCTAGATTTTGAATTATTTCAGCGATTTCCTCATGTGACATTCCAAAGGGATTAATTGTAAGATCCTACATTTGGACTCCTTCCTCTTGATGGTCTTGCAAAAATGGAGGAAGGTTAATCATTAGACTTCCAGACCCAATGGGATTCATTTCGGGAGTAGTTTGACTTAAGTCACTCAAAGTAGATGTTTCTTTTTTGGCTTCCATGTTCCTCTTGCATTGTGATCTAGTTTGAACCATAAAATAGAGATCAATCTTCAAGAATGTGGAAGGTGAATTCTCTAATTCTTTGGATTGATCTAACTTTAGGTACAAAAGAGAAAATTTAGGATGATTTAAGGATAAAAGGGTGGTAATGATAAGGATGTAAGATGGATGTTTGATGGATGATTGGAATTCTTAAGAAAATCTTGAAGGGTATGTTAAACTTTAGGACTTGATTTGGGATTGATTTTTTTTGGATTCAGATTTTGGTGGACTCATAAACTCTAAGAGGTTGTATGTTTTCCTAGAGTTAAATCATTCAAAAGATGCTAATTTGTCTAGGTGTGAGAAGAAGGATTCATCTAAACACTCCCATCCAAACAAGATGATTTTGATAATGAACTCCTAAATCCCAAGATGTTGGATGTTATCAAGGGATGAATTTGTTCACAAGGTTTGATAATTTGATCAAATATGTGGAGAAGGATGCATCTACACACATTCAAATAAACAAGGTGATTTTGGATTGATTTCAAATGATTTTCCCAAAGTTTAACATGAAGGATTTTTCCAATATTTTTGAAGAGTTGATAATGAGATGATATTGGTTTTGATGTTCAAAGATGGATGAAGGTTTGATTTTGATCCTAGGATGTACCTAAAAAGACACTTGTTTACTAGACCTCAGTATTGAAGAACGTATAGTACTTCTAAGGACCTCTATAACTAAGAAGTGGTTCAAACTGAGCATACATTTTTGGATTGTTCAAAGGAATGAATCTATAGAACCTTGTGAATTTTTTGCTTATTTTGATGTTTTTCTTTTGATTGCATTTCCTAATGTATTTCTTGATGACCTTTCAAGTGTGACTCCTAAATTTTGAACTTTGGCTCAAGGACTTTCGTTTCAGGATTTTGACTTTCTTGGAAATCATGAGGAATTAACACATGTGAGAGACAATTTTTTTATCTTTGCTTAGTGATTTTGTTTTACCACAAACACTTCTTTGATTAGGTTTCCAAACTAGATGTTCAATGTCTCAATTTCTTCAAATCCTGCAAAGTATGTTATGTGGAATTTTGATGAAGTCAAGGAAAGGGTTACCTATTGTTCAACTTTAGTAGGAAAATTGAGATGTAAATGCAAGTGTTTAGAAACCTCTAAGGATAAAATCCCAAGGGTAAGCAATAAAACATGAATTTGGTCAATTGTATTTTCCTCCTAAAAGGTTTGAAGTTTTGATGATGATGTTAAATGTTTGTTTCCAAATGTCTTTGAATAAGAAAAGCATTTTGTAACCCAAAACAAGCACAACCTTATGGATATGAAAGACTATATTTATTGAGTCCCCACTTGGACAAGTATAGCTATGCTTATCTTTAGTGAATAGTTAGATGCTTGACCCCACTAGCTCCCCTCAACGACACTCACTTATAAGGGGCAGCCAAGCATTAACACCCATGAAACTCGCATGTCATGCTTTCCATTTCTACTAAAGACCATAAAAGTGTGGGGCAGCTTCAGAATGGTTGTTCTTGCACCAACAAATAGATAGGGATTTTGGCCTTTCTACAACAAGGGTTTTAATTTAGACTTTCTATTCATAGGAGTTGACCCAGTGTGGCGAGAGACCATTACTGCCCTTCCCATCGGAGTCAACCATGTGATACTGGCCTTTGTTCTAGTACCCACATTTATATCCTGGTTGGAAATACTCTTGGATTTAGAGTGTTACCAATTGATCCATTCCCTTGGGTGAGTACTTTTTCCCCAAGGCAGGCCCTCTAAGATAAACAAAAGTGAGTAAACATATTCATAGTTCGATCAACCTTCATTTAGAAACAAAAGGAGAACACATGCAATAGGTTTACTCACACTCGCACAATGTTTTGTTCAATTTTAATCCCAAAATGAAATGTGGAGGTGATCACTTTATCCCACCCTAAGATCACCAAAAAGGCCTTTTGATTCTTAAGATCGCTGTGAAGCATGAGAGAAGTGCATATGTCCTTTTCGATGATGTTAGTGTAAGTAAGCAATCACAAAAACAAAGTAGCACATGTTCATTTTAACCTTTCAAAGAAATTGTGAGTTCTTTTTAAAGCACCAAAGGACAAATGAGAGTTGTTTTTTTCAATTGTTAACCTCAAACAAAATCTAGTCAATTTTCCTAAAGTTCATTTTAACCCCTTTGTAATGAAAATTGAAATCTTTTGTAATGTTCATTTTAAAGCCCAAAAAAAAGTGAGTTAGTCTAAAAAAGAAAATTAAAGTATAAGACGGAAGCTCCAAGCATTAAAAAATTCTTTTCGAATTTAGAGTTCTAATATCCGCTTTCCTTCAACTCCACTCTTGTTTCTTTTGCTCGATTCCAACACTCGATTCCAATGTCAACCTATAAAAATCACCAAATAAAATTTTAGAGATGAGATTTATGATAACTTTTAATGCAAAAGTTCCTCCTCCTTGAAAATTTATAAAAATGCTAAATCACACATTAATATGCTCCTAAATGCACAATAAAGCTTTATTGATGATCTTCTAAACATGATAAATGATTATGCATTCTTCTATTTGTACCTCATTCAAATAGATTAAACAAGAGTCAACATATAGCAAAAAAAGAACACAACTTTTCTAATTTGACAATCACCCATCATGCATTGCAACTTTTGATTTTGTGTATTTCCTAGATCATTGGAAGGTATAGAATCTACAATATCAACATATATAATAGTGGGTGCAGTGAACCTATTAAATGTGAGTCCATCTTGTGAATGTATAAAATGAAGAATCAACATAAAAGTACTATTTCTCATTTATTAAATCATCTTTTTGAAATCAGATATAGATGATCTTGTATCTCGAAATACTTCCATAAAATTTGTTATTTAATAAAATGATAAAAACAATAGGCTCATCATACCACTTTCCACACTTGTCAACATCAAACAAGGAAATCAAAGCATCATCAAAGAAAAATAAAATCACGTTGATTTCAGACTGGGGGTACGAACTATTTAGCAGACTATTGATTACATGTTGATTTTAGATGTTCTACCACCATAAATTTAGAAGATTGAGCTTAAAGCTATGAAAAATAGACTTAGCACATTTATCTACACCATTTATACATTTCACAGGCCTAAGTTTTTTTGAAAAGGTGTAAGGAATTAGGTGCATTAAATGACAGCCAATCAAATGATCCTTAAAGACTCCTAATCAAATGCAATTGGTAGCTGAAGAGAAAAAATAATTTTAATCAAATGTAATTGGTAGGTGTAAAGTAGAATTCCCAAGTTTCAACCAGAATGCAATAATGACAAAACCTTTGACCAGAATACTCCCAACCTGTGCAAAAAAAGGTGTAAGAAATTATCAAGCAGATGCTTTTAGCAAGTGTAAAATCAACGAGCAAGATACGGTCAACTGAGAAGGTTTTAAACACTTTGAAAGCGACATTTACTTCAACTGTAAAATTTCTTCGATGCTAGTGGTGAGAGTAATGAAGGTTCAACAACCATCACCTTTAAATGAAAGGGTTTGTATTGCAATACAAACCACGTGGTGAAGCATCTGCAACTGGTAGGACTAATTACATGAAGGTTCTCCCCTTAAAATAAATAACCCAACACTGCTTCACTCTTATAATGTTTTCTTGCTCTTCTCCTTCGACAAACATCCTCCCCTTATCCCATTGAAGTGAAATTGACAGACTGATTCAATCATAAAAGAGCTGAAATAAAATGCAGATGTGTGTGTATGTATAGAAGTCGTGCCCACTTCCAACACAATAAGAATGACATAGGGTGCTTCTCTTCTATTCTTGGTTTCATGCATCTTGAAAACAAAGAGCTTTGAAAGAGATTTATGAGGGAAAAAAATTAATGAGAAGAGAACACTGACAGGATTATAAATAATCCCATGTGAGTATCAAATGATATAATTTGCTCAACATATATTATGAATTCCTGCATGCAGATATAAACACAGTGTAGTAATGATATGAAAGTATGTCATTAACATACAAGCACAATGAAATAAGTAACATTTTTATTACCCTTAACACCGCATGCATGGAATGTTTTGGTAGGATAATTTAATCTAAAGACAAGTTTATGAAAGACTGAGAAATCTCAGGGGACAGATGAAGAAGATGGTGGCGTATTTCTTCTTCTTTCCTTGTCACTCCCACTACTACCTATTGTACCCAATCACTCTTTCTCATTTAATGCCTAGAAACTTTAAAAAAATAGAAACTTGTACATTGCATAACATTTTATGCAAGTAAGACAACAAAACATGGTGATATTTAATGATGTAAGATCACTAATAGATTTGCAAAATTTGGCACTACTTGATGGTTAGTTGTTTCTCAACTTCTTATTGACAAAAATTTCTTTGAGAAATTTCTACACTAAAGAACACAAATTTGTAGCAACAACACATATATGCTTTGATCAATATATAGTGCTATTTATCACAAGTTCATGCTTTCCGCAATATCATACTTAGTATGGAAATAAAAGACACAAAGAGGATCGACTAATAATAAAAAATATGTGGGAAGGATCAAAAGGATGACCAAAGGACCAAGTATTAACAAGACCTTCTGAAATAAATCCTTCATAGTACGAGCAAAGTGCAGTTAATAGCGGCTATACTTTATAATTTAGTTTATCTATTTGTATATTGCTGTAAATTTAACATTCTAGGGAGATAGATATCACATCAATTAAAACATATCCTCTATATCATTCCAAAGATACTAAAAAAAAAAAACATTTTTTATTTTTTTATTTTTATAATTTCAATAGTAATCAACCTAAAAGTTGCATGCACATAAAGACATCAAAACTAGCAAATCTGCAAACAAAGTATCACAAGCTAAAAATAGAGACTCTCTAGCCCTCCTTCTAGCACCATTTATGTGGATGGTAAAATCTGCATTTGTCTCAAAAGAACTCCAACATACCATCATTAGTACGGTTAGTATTTAAAAAACAAAGCAAACTTTTAACATCCATATGTGATATTTCAACATGTCTCAAAAATACAAACAAATGACAAAATTGATCAAAGCATATGAGAAATTGAAGAATACCTATCCCATATTGGATTGGTGTCACTTTGTTTTTAAAAGTGACCCTTTCCCAACCCTTGACAAGCAAATGATGAAGTTCCTTGAAGATGTAGTGGACAAAATCAGCTCTCAATGTGAAGAGAGTAACTTTGCATAAATTGTGCATGACAAAATGAGGAATGAGACCTCCAATTTATAGAAGATTTTGATGAGAGAAGAAGCAAAATGGGTGAATGTGGGACAAAGATTCAACCAATAGGAAGGAGCCACTTTTCCAAATGTGAGTGGATGGAGGATGTGCATGTTTTGGTCAATGTGCCAATAAATGAGATTAGTTGGCCTTGCCAAATTCAAATTTGGCTTGTTGGAGGGAGAAAAAGGGACTTAAATTACAAGTGGGGACATGTAAGAGGAGAGTTAATGCCATGTTGGAAGGGACAAGTCAACTTGATTTGAATTTCAAACTTGAGGGAATATTCTCCAAAGATGCCTTGTTGAGGGAAAATGAGGGTTTACTAAATGAATTAATTGATTTATTTGTGCAAGAGGGAAAAGCTAGAGGACGTGACTTGCATTAAGATTAGATTTAATCATGATTTAGCTATCTTAAGAGAGGATTAGGTGATTTGAACTTTTTTCTTCAGATTTATGGATTAAATTAAATCAAAGGGAGATGAAAGATTATTTCAGATTTAATTAAATAAAAGATTTGATTTATTGAATCAAGGAGGGTGATGTTAGGCTCAAATTAAGTAAAGCTGATTTTATTTAATCTAAATAGATGACTTTAGATATTGAATTAAGTAAGCTTGATTTATTTGATGAATGGATTTAATGAACTTGATTAAATGGGTATGTGTAGGATCATCATGGAAAAAATAGGCCCTTAAGTAGAAAAAAATTCAAAAAAATCAGAGTTAGGCAACTTGATGTAAAAATTTGAATACATTATCTATATTATTTAAAAAATATGTAAGAATAGAATCTACAGAAAATTGAATGTAGTTTCTAAACTACTAGGTTTATTTTAAAAAATAAAAAATCTATTTGGTGAAAATTTGAAATTTCAATGCAATAGTACTTAAATTTCAGGCAAAAAATAAGAAGTAGGTGATTGTTTGACCACCCTAACCATAATAAAATGATAATGTTTTTTTATAATATTTTAGATATAAGTAGATGACTCATGTCTTGATGTGATGCATAGTTTTTTGTAAATTTTTTTAAGTAAATAATTAATTATGAATTTTTTATTACAACTTTTAAAAAATATAGAAACTTGTATGTTTGACCACCTTAACTTGGTCAAAACTTCATGAAATTCTTTTTTTTTTTAATCCTATAGTATGTGAAGCATAGAATATGACAAATGTTTTGGATTCAAAAAAAGTGATACCATTTGAAAGCTATAGATGTTTTTTAATCAGCTTGTCAATTAGACTTTACTCATAATTCAAGTAGAAAATGAATAATAATTATTTATTAAATTTAAAGTAAAGCATAATTTATATTGGTGGAAGGCTGAGAATCTCCTTTAAAAACCCTTTTCGTTTCATCAATTTTGGGTAAAAAAAAAGTTGTTAGCCACATACCCTACAAATACCCATCATATTGCCACTTTTTGGCCCATCATGATCCTACACATACCCAAATGCATGATGCTAATTTTTCATGTCTACACATTCAAGTCAAAAAATCCCTAATTGAAGCTTGGAGACCTTTTTCAGCTTGATTTCTGTAGTTTCTGAACTAGACACCTATCTCCTAAGGAAGTGTAGACTGAATTCTACATAATCATGTCATCAATTTACTGAGATTCCAAAGTGGACTAAGTCACCATCTATGGTCAATTAGTCCCTCTTCAAGGCCTAAAAAGTGGTTTCTAAATTTTTGAGTACCCAATTGGTAGATTCCTGTTCTGGAAATTTTTCCTTCAAACTGGACTAAGTCACCCAGCTTGGAACAAGTGTCCCAATTAGCTTTTCCAGATAATTCTACAAGATTCCATAGCCTCTCTACATCATACTTCATATTCCAGGTGCACCTCTCTAGTCTTGTTTAATTATATTATCATTTACTTGCATTCTTAGGTGTTGTTGCATACATCACTATGTTTTCAAACACTTTGCATTTCTTAGGTTTAGCATTAATAATCACCTTTCTTTTTCATTTTAAATAATTTAGACATTGCATCTAGGAATATTCCATCCATCTTTGCATTGATTTTGAATGTTTACATTTCATTTTCACCCATCTTTCTCCTTTTAGGTGAAAAACCCTAGAAGTGCTAGAAAGCAATTGGGTACCAAAATATTTGTTCACAAGTTCGTGCAAGGTATCATCTTAGGGAACATTATGCTTAATGTCTCCAAGAGAGGAAAGGTGCAAATGGTCTCATCTTTTTTCCAAGAGAGGACAGGTGCAATGTATCATCCTGGGAAACATTGTACCTAATGCTTCCAAGAGAGGAAGTCAAAAGAAAAAGAAAATCAGACAATGAAATGTGAGTGTGGATGTATGCCCCCACTTTAAAGCGGTTGCTAACACCATTACTATGAGAAATTTCTTTAAATTAGAAGAAGATAACCTAAGAGCTTACTCGGAAAGCCTTATGAAAAGGTAGTATGTCACGTGCAAGCCAACTTAAGGCATGTCATCCACATTCCAAGCTTTCTATGATATGTTCATGAAAGGTTAACGACTAGCTAGAAGAGACAATGGCAAGTGACATACTAGGACAAGGATACTTAACCCCTTTCCCCCACTTAGTGTAAGACAAGGATGAGCCAAAATGATTAATGAAATGCATTCTAGAGTGAAAATAAATATCGATTAGAGGAATTAGGAGCCCCCACATAAGGAAGAGTACCAAAGTCCTTAAGGTGTTGGATTTTACTACTAAAGCCTTACATTCATTAGTGGAATGACTGTGAACTCTACAATAGGCACAAAATGAATTCTTGTAATAGGACTTCTTTTGAGTTCTTGGAGGAAGGGATATCGAGTGATCTTGGAGGAGTCTCGACAAGATACCCTCTTGATCAGTGGTAGAAGGTGGTCTTATATTTTGTGAAAAAGATACTTCTTACTTAGATGTACAAGATGTCATATCTATGTGAGACTCTTTAAATAGAAAGATTTTTTTCTCTCCTTTGCGGGAGGGTGTAAAATCGAATGAACTCAAACCATTAGTATTTTCTGAGATGAAATTTACATTAAGTGAAGATTTCTTTGTTAGTTTAATTTTTTGCAAAGGATAACTTTCAAGAACACTAGTATCTATCAGTTCAGGATGCATTACTGTTAAATTTGGCTTAGAGGAATCTTGTGTGATAGTGTTGATGTTGAATGAAGGTATGGTGATTTCTATCAAAGGAAAATAACCATGAACATGAGTTGTTTCTTTTTTTTAGGATAGATGGGGACACAGATACATTGTTCTCTAGCATGACATCCTTTTCCACTATATCCAAATTGTTTCATAAGTTCATAACCTTTTCCATAAAGCCTTTTCATTATTTTTGGATTACGTGTCTATTCATTGTTGAGGTCATCAAAGTTTTTCATGTAATTTGCTTCTTCTTCTAAAGTGGTTGCGGTGGATGCTTTTAAAGGGTTGTCCAAGTTTTGTGTTGACATGAATTTTTTTTTGTTTCCCTTGTCAGATTCTTTTGTTGTGATCTTGCATTCTACCATGAATGTTGGTGTGAAATTTAAGGAACCCCAATCATCATCTAATAGCTTTGTGACTTGTTCAATATGTTGTGTTTTAGCTTTTTTTTGCATAGGTTCCACTTGTGTGGTTTGGGTTAAGGTGTTCAAGGGGTTCTCTTTGTTTTTCTCAAGTTGCAAGACACTATAAGGCTCATGATTAATGTCAACTATGTAGACTGAGTTATTGTAAACATATTTCATTTTACGATGAAGATTTGAAGGCACTGCATTCATCTCATGAATTCATGGTCTTCCTAAAAGAAGATTATATGAAATATTATGGGGCATGACATGGATCAGTGTGTGTGATGTGGCTTGTCAAACTGTAATAGATAGAGTAATCACACACAATGTTTATTTTTCTACATTGTTAAATCCCTTGATAGATAGGGAGTTCGATTGAATTTTTGACTTATCCACATGAAGCCTATCGAAAATGTTTATACTACACACATTAAGGGTGGAGCCATTGTCAATAAGGTTTCATCTTATTATCCCTATCCTATTGTATTGAGCTATGATCATCAAAGCATCATTTTGTTTTTGGACTTCCAAAGAGGGGAGTTCACTTTGTTGGAAAAAAATGTCAGCATTCAATCCTTGAATTAGGGCTGCTATTTCATTACATTGCACATTAGAAGGGATATGAAGTTTTTGTAAGGCCATTTGAAGCATAGTGTGATAGTTAGGTGAATTCTAAAGTAAATCCCATAGGGATATCTTTGGGAGAGTGATCTTAAGTTGCTCAACAAGACCATACTCTCTTAATCAAGGAGCACTAGGTAGTATAGAATTGGGCAAAGGTAAGAAGGTTGGGGTTGGTTGACTTGGATGGATATGTGCAAGATCATGATGGGACAAAAAGTGGCAATATGATGGGTATGTGGCTGATGACTATTTTTTTACCCAAAATTGATGAAAAAAAAGGGGTTTTTAAAGGAGATTCTCAGCTTCCCACTGATATAAATTATTCTTTACTTTGAATTTAATAAGTAATTATTATTTATTTTTTATTCAAATTATGACTAAAGTCCTAATTAATAGGTTGATTGAAAAAAATCTATAGCTTTCAAATGGTATCACTTTTTTTGAATCCTAAACATTCGTCACATTATATGCTTCACATACTATAGGATAAAAGAATAAAAATTGAATTTCATGAAGTTTTGACTAAGTTAAGGTGGTCAAACATATGAGTTTTTATATTTTAAAAAAAATTGTAATAAATTAATAATAATTAATTGTTTAACTTGGAACAAAATTACAAAAAATATGCATCACATCGGGCATGAGTCCTCTACTTATATCTAAAATCTTATAAAAAATATTATCATTTTATTATGGTTAGGGTGGTCAAAAACACCTACTTCTTATTTTTCCTTGAAATTTAAGTACCAATGCATTGAAATTTCAAATTTTCACCAAATGGATTTTTTTTTTTTTTAAAAACTAGTATTTTAGAAACTACATTCAATTTGCTACAGATTCTATTCTTACATATTTTTGAAATAATATAGATAACTAATTCAAATTTTTACATCAAGTTGCCTAACTCTGATTTTTTCTGAATTTTTTACCACTTAGGGGCCTACTTTTTCCATGATGATCCTACACATACCCGGTTGTTGATAGTGTTTAGTGTGATATGTATGAGCAACGATATGAGGAATTAGATTCTGTGACACATTATTCTGAGGTGGGTAGAGGATGAATTCAGGTTTTTGTTAAGTTTGAGGTTTGTGTGATGGTGGGTAAAGAATTAGAGGATTCTTAGGATGTCCAACTAGATATGTAGCGGGTCCATTAATCAAGGGGTATCTAATGGAAACTTTTGCATTCAAAACCTTGGTGGTCTTGGTGTGATGTATCTCTAATAACAAACAATCAAGAAGCACAATTTTTATCATTATGAAAGGAATACACATTACTATGGTTGTAATTTTCTAGCACCATTCTATTCTCCTTAGGAGGAGAGTTTTTAGGAGAAATATGAATCAAATGTTCTTGAAATTCATGGATTTTTTCTTCTAAAATTACTTCATCACAAGTAGGGGAATGATCAATGGTTGAATTGTCTTTCTTAATAAGGGTGTCAATAGGTGAAGGGGGGAAACTAATATTCTCATGACCTTCTTTGATCAAAGCATCTTTGTCACAACTAGGAGAGATACTAGGAGAAGAAAAAATGTGAGTGTCATGATTACCTATGGTTGTGTTTTCTTTTTCATCAATGTCTTGTCCTCTAAGAGAGGTAAGAGGAGAGAAACAAATAGGATTATCAAAACTCTCATTAATTGATTCTTCTACCAAAACATCTTCTTCACCAATAGGAGAGATATTAGGAGAAGAAGAAATATGATCATTAGGAATGTCCAAGGTTGTATTCTCTTTCGCTAAAACACTCTCATAGGGAGGGGATTGTTTCTTAGCATTACTATGTATGTAAGACACTAACATTTAAAAAAAAATTGAAAAGCACTTGTAACCATGTCATGCAATATTTTAGAAATGTAAACAATGTATATCCAAACATGCAAATTTTTTTTATCTAATGTATGCAAAGCTTTAAGAAAGAAAACACTGTATATACAAGAATGAAAAACACTTAAATTAACAAACTTATGCAAAGCTTTATGAATAGAAACACTATGTATGTGAAGCACTATGGAACATGGGTGGGAAAAGAAAGATTTCAAATATTTGAACAATGGAGCAAGCCGTGGAGCAGGATCTGAGGAATCCCAGGCATAATTGGTGCATGTTCCAAGTGAGGAGAAAGGTAACGATGAATATGATGAGAAGGGCACCAAAAAAAAAATTCAGGTGGACCCGGGAGGAAAGACAAACCTAGGGGGGTCCCTTGAAGGAAAAAAAGGTGAAATTTCCAATGAAGTGATAGGGACAACTGATAGGGAAGGAGAAAAGTGCAAGCCTTGGTCTTCGTTGTTTGGTGTCAAGCTAAATGGTAAATCGATTTTCTCTCTAGTGATTAATTTTTTGACCCAGTGAAAGGTAATTTTTCCATCTTTGTGCCTCATTTGATTATTGATCATAATATTTATTTGATGGAAAAAGTCCTTGTTGGAAATTTCATGGGCCCTAGACCAAATGTTGAGGTGGTAAGGGTGTTTGTAAAAAATAAGTGGAGAACCAATGGGAAGGTTATGGTGGCTGCTCTTCCTAGAGATTTCTTTTCCTTTGAGTTCACTTGCAAGGAGGATATTTTGAATGTGAGGAGTGGTGGACCTTGGTTCATAGGAAAATCTTCCCTGGACCTCAAGAAGTGGACCTCTCGTCTAGATCTCTCCAACTTTATTTTTTAGAATGTTCCAATTTGGGCTAGACTCGTGGGTCTCCCTCTGGAATACTAGAATGAGGAAATTTGCAACGGAATTGCTAGCTCTTTTGGAGAGCTCATGTCTATTGACCCTATGATAGTAGCTAGAAAGTAGTTGGTGTTTGCTAGAATCTATGTGGGAGTTTCACAGAATGCTAACCTTTGTTCTTCAATAGATATTTAGTCAAAGTTGGGAACCTGGATGCAAACTATAGAGTTTGAGTCCATTCCCTTTGCATGCTTTAAATGTAGAAAAATGGGGCATTGGGCTAAGAAATTCCCACTGAATGCCAATAAACAAAAATAAAACCACCAATCTAACCCTAAGACTGTTTGGAGAAACAAATCTGACAGGGAAGGACAAGCAAGCAACACCAATACCATTAATGAGGAGTATGGAAGGAAACATGAAACTCAGAGGAATACCTCTGACTTAAAGATGAAATAGAACCCAAGGATCCTAATGTGCAGAAGAATCACCAAATAGGGGCAGAAGATATTGTTGTTCCTAAGGAAGATAATGAAAAAACATTGGAGAGTGTGGGGGAAGGTAAAAGGGATGAGGAAATTTTTTCCTCCACTCTTAAGATCTTATCAAAAGGAAAAGAAAATGGGTATCCTAGATTGGAGGATATTCCTATCCAGGGTCTGTCTCTAGATATTGGCATTCCTATCCTGAATACTACTTTTGTAGAATGTTCCCCTTCGAGTGACCCTCTTAAATTTAGGGAAAAAAAACTCTGGATTTTTTCATGGACACCTTTGAGAATCTAAGCAAAAACACCAAACTTTCGAGTGATAATCTGAACCAGCTTAGAAGTGGCTAGATGGATACCCTCCCTTGGGAGCAAAGAACAATGCATGATAAGGAATGGGAATCTAGCAGAGAGATGGAGAGCCAAGAAGATACTGATTCGGAAGAATTCCTCTCTCATTCAAAGAAAAAGGAGAAATGAAAACATCATAATACTCTGAGTGGAGTTGTTACCAAGACAAGAGCAAAGGCGGATTATGGAGCTACTAAGTTTAGCTAAGGTAGAAGATTGGGTAAATGGCAGAGAGAGCATGAAAGCTTTCAGGACATAGTGGATGGTGTTCAAAAGACCATTCCAAAGATTCTCCAATCTCCTGGTAAGATACAAAGATTATGTCTTGGAATATAGGAGGGCTCAATAGCCTTCATAAGAGGGATGTTTTGCACAATTTTTTTAGGGATCATAAACTTGATATTCTCCTCATCCAAGAAACTAAAATGTCCAAAGAAAAGGTGGAGAAGATCAAAATGTTTCAAAATTGTGGGATCCAAGGAAATAGTTTAGATGGTCATCAGGAGGAATTGCAACCTTTTGGAACTAGCACCAAATTAAAGGGGAACCTTTTCTGGAGAGAAATAATCATGTGGCTACTAAATTCACACATATCAAAGACAACTTTAGTTGGATTCAGTTGAATATCTATGCTCCCAATGGGAAAGGAGCTAGAAAATATTTTTGGAATGAGCTCTCTACTTTCTGTAGGATTTTTGATAATGACCATTGGGTGGTAATGGGTGATTTTAATACTCCCCTTCTGAATGAGGAGAAATTTGGAGGCTCTTAGGTGAATTAGGAGAGAAAATATGATCTTTTTGACTTCATCAACAATAAGGAGCTGATTGACATGGACTTGCAAGGGGCCTAGTATACATGGTCAAATAGAAGAATTGGTAAGGAACTTATTCAAGTACGGTTAGATAGAACTCTAATTTATCATCAGTGGCTTATAAGCTATTTCTTCTCTTTTAAAGCTCTCTCTAGAGTAGGGTCAGATCACTTTCCCATAAGTTTTGTGGTAGATCCTATAAAGGTGATGAAAAAATATCCTTTAGATTTGAAAGAATGTGGTTGTCCCACCCCCTTATTTTTTATGAAATCAGGAAATGGTGGAATATTGATGTTTCAGGTACTACTATGTTTAAAATTTCAAAAAAACTAAGAGAAGTCAAACACAATTTAAGAAGATGGAAAAAAGAATCCTTTGGAAACATTTTTGGTATTAAATCCAAACTTCAAATGGAGCTTACGAAGATCCAGGACAAAATTCAGAAGGAAGGATACATTGAAAATAATAAGGTTAAAGAAAATGAGTTTCTAGTGAAATTGCATGACATAATAGCTAAAGAGGAGGAGTTTTGGAGGTAGAGATCGAGGGTGTTGTGGCTTTCAGCTAGAGATAGAAATACTAGGTACTTCCATTTATCTACTTCTAAACATAGGGCTACCAATAGAATCTCTTTCATAGAATTTAATGGTACGAGATTTGAGGAAGAGGAAGACATCAAAAAGCAAGTTGTCCTCTTCTATAAAAACCTTCTTTCGGCAAATGGGGAAATCAATCAAAATGACCAAGATTTTTTCTTAGAGGCTATCCCTTAGGTTGTTGAGAGGGAAGATAATGAAAATTTTGCAGCCATCCCCTCTAAGGAGAAAATCATGAAAGCTATCTTTTCTTTTGAAGGAAACAAGGCCCCTGGCCTTGATGGATTTCCTATGTTCTTTTTTCAATGGTTTTTGGATATTGTTGAAAATGATGTCATGAATGTTGTTAAGGAATTCTTTGGATCCAGAAGGATCCTTAAGGAACTAAATGCTACTTTTGTGGTGCTTATTCCTAAGAAACCAGGGGCTATGGAGTTTGACGTGTTCAAACCCATTAGCCTTTGCAACTCTTTCTATAAAATTATATCTAAGGTTTTGACTTCAAGGATCCTTTCTATCATTCCTTTATTGATTTCCCCTCAGCAAAATGGTTTTGTATCTGGAAGGAAAATCTTAGATTCTATAGTCATAGTCCATGAGAATATCCATTCACTTGTGGAATTTAAAACTGAAGGGTTTCTTCTTAAGCTAGAGATATATCCAAAGTTTATGACCGTGTTGATTGGGAGTTTTTATTTAAAATTCTAAGGGTGCTTGGTTTTTGTAGCAAAGTCATCCAGTTGGTGAATTGGTTGGTTACTGTATAGTTTCCACATCTATTATTATGAATGGATCTCCTTTTAGATTCTTTCAAAATTCAAGAGGTTTAAGATAGGGTGATCCTATCTCACCTATTCTATTCACAATAATGGTTGAAAGCCTCGGAAGGAATCTTAAAAGATTGATTGAACAAAGGTCTCTTGCTGGTCTTAGTCCTTCTTCCACTAATCTAATTTGTTCTCACCAACATTTTGTTGATGGCACTATGTTGATGGGAAGATCTACGGTGAATGAGGCTTAGACTTTGAAAAAAAATTCTGACATGTGTGAGAAGGTGACTAGGAAGATGGTCAATAGAGAGAAGAGTTCCCTTTTTTTCTTCAATACCCTTGAGCATAGATAGGTCAAGATTGCAAGAATCCTTGGTTGTAGAGTCTAATCCTTACCTTCTTCTTATCTTGGACTTTCATTATGCCTTAAACCTATGGATTCCTTTTGGTGTTCATTGGTTAGAGGTTCAGAAAGAAGTTGGCAGGATGGAAAGGATCTCTTTTGAGCCAAGCTGGAAAAATTAAACTTCTTAAAGCTTCTCTTCAGAACCTCCTAGTTTATGCTTTAAGCCTTTTCAAAATTCCTATTAAAATTGTTGATGCCATTGAAAAGATCCAAAAAAGATTCCTTTGGTCTGGAGTGGAGGAAAGAAAGAGAATTCCTCTTATAAGGTGGGATTTGGTTTGCAGACCGAAAACCTTTAGGGTTTTAGGTCTTAGAAAAATTAGAATTATGAATAAGACTCTTCTAGCCAAACAAAGATGGAGATCCTTCTCATCTGGTGGAGAATGGAAAGACATTTTAAGAAGTAAATATATGGAAAACCATATGTCCCTCAAAGTATTGCTGGACTCTCCTATCCTACCTCGTGGCTTGAGCAGCTTGTTGCAATGATCTGATTGCTGGTAGAAAATTTTTAGAATTAGGGATAGGATGGCACATTAGAAGTGGTAATCAAGCCAGATTTTGGGAGGATAGATGGCTTTTTAAGGAACCCCTCATAAAAATTGAAAGATTCAATAGATGGGATGAGTTATGTAAAGCTACTTTTGGGGAGCTTGTCAAAGATTATTGGTATGAAGGAGACTAGGTGAACTTATGTGTGATTTGTCAGGAGTTGGCTCAGCTTCAATCTTCCTTAAAGGTTGTCAGTTTGGGACAGACTCAACAGGATGATATTCTTGTTTGGATGGACAACCCTTCAAGTAACTACTCTATCTCTTTGGCTGTCTCTTTGTTGTCCCTTTCTCAAGCTCCCCCTCCCTTCTGGTCAAAAGTGTGGATAAAACACTTGACTCCTAAAGTGAATATCTTCTTATGGATTATGCTTCAAAATAAGGCACTTACAGTGGACAATCTTTGTAAACGAGGATTTCAAATCCCCAATATATGTTACCACTGTAAGTGTGAGCTGGGGAAAATTATTAGCCCTCTAGAATATATCTTGAGTGTTTCCCTAGTCCATTGAAGATTTCTTTCTTACAATGGAAATATCCTACTCAAAATGCCTTCATTTGAAGGTTATGGGCATTTATATTCCCTTTTGTTGTTTGGGGAATGTGGAAAGAATGTAATAATAGACTTTTTTAGGGATAAGGAGATGTTAGAGAATAATGTCTTTGTAAAAAAAATTAGGCTTATAAAGGAAAACTTCAATGTGATTCCCCAGAAAACTCTTAACCTTGAAGCAATGGTGTGTACTCCCTCTGATAAAATGATAGAAAAGGATTGGAATATTAAAGTGGATGTTTCTTTTGCATCCAAGCCAGCCAAGAAATGTAGGGAGGGTGTGTGTTGGACCTTTCCTCCAAATGGTTGGTCTAAGGCCAACTTTGATGGCGCCACGAAGGGAAATCTGGGTATGGCCAGAAGTGGAGGTTTGTTAAGGGAATCAAATGGTAATTTTATGGTGGCTATGGCCATCTCCCTAGGTCATCAAACCAACCATGTGGCGGAGGCTATAGGAGCTTTTCAAGTTTTAAAGTTAGCTCATAATTTGAATATAAAAAAATTATGGCTTGAAGGGGATTCTAAAAATATCATTGATTGTCTCTTAGGAAGGACCCCCCATCTTGGTCGATAAAGAATTGGATTGATGAAGCAAAGTCTATTCTATACAAGTTCAATAAAGTAAAAGTCTCACATGTCTATAGGGAAGCTAATAGCATGGTGGATTACTTTGTGAATGAAGGGGTAAGGAAGCAAGGATTGAACACATGGTAGAATTGTAGGGACTTGAGAGTTGAAGTCAAGGCCTTACTACATTATGATGTTATACATGGGAAAGAGGCAAATACATTTAATGATTAAAGGGAAAGGGGCTAAGTACATCAAAATCAAGAGATTTGATGGGGCTACATCATATTACTTAGCTAGGAAGAAAAAGTGGCACACTTTGTGGGTACATTGGAATGGTTGCATAAATTTGCTACAGCTGCTCGGTCCTAGTAGAGACTACACTAAGGTGCAAATAAAAATGGGGGCGGCATGAAAAGAGTTGAGCCAAAAAGCTATGAGCTGTACATGAGGAATGATAAGGTTTAGAAGCAGATTGTAAGAGGTGGGCTGGTTCCATTTGTGGAAAAAAATCATGGGCCTGATACTATGGCCATAGACTATTTTGAGAAGAACTGGAACAATGGTGAAATAATCCTCTTTGGGAGAAAGGTGAAAATAGATGAGAAAATTATAGGGGAGGTGACTGGAATTTCCACTGAAGGTGTGAAGTTTTATCACAATAGAAGGTTTTTTGATGAGGCGGTAATCAAATTCCCTAAGAAGGATAAGGAGAAGTTGAAACTGGTTAAAATTTCCAACAACTATTTCAAAATTGACACCATCAAGGCGTTGTGGAGAAAGGTACTTCATGTTATTATGGAGTATACCACCTTGGACATGAGATTCACCAGAGTTTATGGTCATCATTTTTCCATTCTTAACCACTTTTTCCATAAGATATTGATTTCTTTGCCTCACTATCTATTTTTTTCGTTGAGTAATAGCCTTGAGGACCATAAGAAAAATCTCAGGAGATACCCTATTCTTCATCCTGGTCTTATTAGGCTAATATATGAACACTATCAAAGCATGTCGGCTTTATCCAAACCTGTTGCATCCACAACATCTGAGGACTATGACATGGATAGTGGGGGTTGGGAGAATCAACCTTACCAGGAGAGAACTGTTGAAGCCCACCCATCCTCTGAGATTTCTAGTAAGAAAACCCAGCGTAGAAAACCCCAGCTTGCTAAATTTAACCTTGATACCTAACCTGATTGCCATGTCCCCTTAAAGAATCCCACTCTCAAGGGCTCCCCTGCCAATAGGTTGGTTTCCTACTCTGCAGACTCTTTGGAGGAAAAATTTGAAAACTCAGAAGTTAGCAGAAACTCTATGCCCTCCCCTCCTTCCTCTTTCAAAGCCGATGGTACCAAATTTCCTAGCTCCCCCAACCTGAATGATGTTAACCTCATCTTATACTAGGTTCATTCAGGAAATATTCTTGCCTCTGCAAGAAATGGCATTGGTGACATTTTTAGGGTTTTGAAATGGGCCTATCAAGAAATTAATGATCTTAATCAAAGAAATAAGGCTTTGTATAGCAAGTCAGAGGAACTGGAACTGAAGTTGTTTGCTTGCAGTAATGAAGAAGGAAAAAAAAGAAAAAAAATAGTACTAGAACGGGAGAAGGTGACATTGAGGATAAGTACAAGACTCTAGAAGCTGAAATGGTCAAAATACAAAATAACATGAAAATTTTTGTGGAACAAAACCATAAAATGGCTAGGCACAATGCCATCATCATCAATGAAATGTTTGAAAAGCTAGAAAAAATGCAACAAGGCTCGCTAGTTGTTGACCTGGAAGAGGACAAGGATACAATAAATAATGAGGACCAAGGTATTTTGAAAAGGACTAGTACCAACCTTAAGAGGAAAGTGCCTCCTACCCAGATGGTTCATATTTTAAAGAGGGGGGTTCAGGATATGAATGATTTGGAAGCTAAGACTGTAGATTTATTAAAGGCCCAAATTTAGTTGTTGTTGGCATTATGTCTGGATTTTTGGTTATGTGGCCTTCGCTATCCTTTTTGGTGCTTATGGACTTGTCTTGTTGTTTTTACAACCTTTCTACTTTTGGTGTCTTTAACGATCTTATATTTTTTTGTAAACTTTATGGTTTTGGGTCCCTATAAAACCCATTTTTTCCTCTTTTAAAAACATTATGTATGTGAAAGTGAAAATTACTTTTATCCATGTTATGCAAAATTTCATAAATGTGAGCATTTTCAAATCTAATGATGCTTTAGATTGAAATGATTTTTAGAATGACTACACTAAATTGATGTTTTTGAGCTAGATCCATAAAAATAATGTTCCTAAAAATTTCCAAACTTATAGTATATGATACGACAAGGATTACGAAGCACATAAATGAGTTTCTGATGTTGTAACAAATAGTGAAAAATATGGACTAGGACTAAGTCACCTAGAATGTCGAATTACTCCTAGTTAGAGTTTTTTTCAATAATTTCAGATGTTTTTCAATGATTTAAGATGCAAAAATGCAAACTATATGCACTTTCACTAATGCAAAATTTTAAAACCTTAGAATACAAATTAATTAATGCAAAATGCAATGCAATGTTAATGCAAGCTAATTCTAGGATGATGATGGACTCCAAAATCATAAAAGAGAGTATTCGAAAGGCAGGTTCACCAAAATTTGGACAACGATTTTGGAAACCTAATCCTCTCTAACAGTTCTAAGGTTTTTCACCTAAAAGGAGAGAGATGGGCCAAAATGGGCAATGTCCCCACTCAAAACTAATGCAATATGGATGAAATATATATAAATGAAATGATCTAAATGTGGAAAACTAATGAAATATTTTGATTATTAAATGAAAACTAAGGAAATGTGACCTCTTTGAAAACACATTGTGATATGCATAATGATCTAGAAATACAAGTAAACTATAACAAAACCTAATGAAATTGAAGGTGTGTACCTAGAAACTAATGAAGGATAAAAAATGGTCTAAAATCCTAAAAAACCTGATGCAAAAGCCAACTAGAACACTTACACCTATCTGGGCAACTTAGTCATAGATCTCAAAAACTATTCCAAAACCCGCCCCAGCCAAATGGGTATCCAAATCTATAAAAAAAAAATGAAAAATAGGTATAGTGGGACTAAGTCACCACTAATGGTGACTTAGTCCACTTTGAATTTTCTAAAAATTTGAAAGTCAAATTGATAGCTCTTGGTTTGCTCTTTTTGTTCCTCTAGGTGTCCAATTTTGAAACTCTAATTTTTGGGCTTGAAAGTGACTTTTGTGTAGATTTTGACCTTTCCAAAAGGGAGATTACTTCAAAAAGTTTGAAACCTATGCTTCAATCATGTCCAATCCATCCAAGGTACCTAAATCTATAATCACACAAAGGAAGAGAGAGAAGATGTTGATTGTTAGGGATTGGGGCTTTTCCTTCGTCAAACCCGTTTTTAGGTAAGTAAACAAAAATGAAGAAATAATGTAATGAAGCATGAAATAAAGGAGTTAGTACCTTGCCATGATGATTGATCTTGATTTTCTACAACAAAAGATGAAGAATCTTCCCTTGAATGTTTGGAAAAGCTATCTTGATGACTTAGAATGCTAAAATTGTAGCTTGGTTGGCTTGAGAGATAAGAAAAATGATGAATGAAATGAATGGGTTATGAATTAGGGTTTAGAATATTTTATTTAATGGAAATCCACCTAATCTTTCTGTTAATTTGATCCCCAATGCCGACATGAATGAAAAATAAACTTGAAATCCAATTTTTCTCACTCGAATCTCAAAAATTCCCCAAATGGGCCTAAGTCACCAAGATGGGAGACTTAGTCCCACCTGGATGGGACTAATTCGCCCAGATGGGAAACTTGGTCCCACAGGGGTTATTTTTCTAGCTAGATTGTCAGGGACTAAAGAAATCAAGCTTCTAGGTTGTTCCAGTCAAGTCTTTGATCAAATTAAGCCTCAAGATGCATAATATGGGGTTGTGGGGGCCTATTAGTGATGATGTAAAGGGTAATTAGGGATAGGGAAACAAATTTCAATGTGAAAGTGTGATAAAATAAATTTTACAACATTAAAATGAGGTCCACATAGCCTAGAAAGGCACAACATCCAATGTGAATTTATAAGACGCATTACAAAACTAGATGAGAATTATTTTTAGTTTAAAATCCTTTTAGATTAATGTGAGAATGTCATTAGATACATTTTACAATATTGAATTAGGGGGAAAATAGCTCCATTACTCTAGAAAAGTGTGAAATTCTTTTGCAACACCTTACAACACCTTTGCAAGACATTGTTAATTGCATTTTATTCAATTTGAAAGGGTCCAAGACCTAATGTGGGCATGTAAAACACCTCACAACATTAAATCAAGGGCTCATTAAGTCCAATATGTCATCAATTAATTACAAATCAAGCAAGCAAAAAGGGACACTTTTTTTGTGTCCACGAGGAGACACAGTGCATGGGTCAAAAGAAGAGAACATAGACTATGAAGATTCCATGTAATGAGAAGCTCCTAAATCTAGAAGCCATCTCCCAAATCTTGGACTTGAAAAAACACAAAGAACTTTCTCTATATTTCCTGATGTAGTAGCCAAATCAGCATGACCTTTCCTCTTATTAGAATATTTTGAAGATGATGAAGAAGAAGGTGGAGACTAAGACATTCTAGAAGGAAAATCAATATGATTCTTTGTGAGAAGATACTTCAACTCATCAATATGCTTCTTGTAACAAGAATGTTCATCATGCCCTGACTTCTGGCAATATGAACAACTAGATATCTTAAATGATTTATCTAAGGAAGAGGATTTATCCCTTAGTTGATCTGAATGTGGATTTTTCTTTGAATTCTTCTACTTCTTACCAGTAGTATTTGATTATTTCACTTGACTAGCCAATAATGCTTGAGATTTAGAAGACTTGATGAAATCCATTGAGAAAATATTTTGTTTCTCATGTATCAACATATCATAAAATGTTGAAAATGATGGTGTAGTATATGTGTAGAGGAGAGGGGGCCAACTGCTCAGGACCCTAGGTCACAAAAGGATCTAGAAAAATATATTGCCCTGATCTACCTCACGTTAAGGGTTGTTTAAGTGAAGTTTTATGTTTTGAGAAGCATCCAAAGGAAGGACAATAGATATTTCACTATCCCTCTATCAACTAGAGATCCTAGGAAATTAGGTGAGAAAATTCCCAAGTCAAGATTGTAACCTAGGCAGTTCTTTGCCAAAGGGCTCTAGTGCAAAAGATAGATGACAATGCAATGGGTTGGCATCCCAATTGGGAATTGGGGTCCATACAGATAGAGATTACAAAGTATGATTAAGACTAATAGGGAATTAACTAATCAATCTAATAAATATGGTTTTATGCAATGACAAAACATAAAGAGCTAAATTATTGAAATAACAAGAATAATACTTTAATTAAGAAGATAGAAGTGTATAAAAATGAAGGTGGAAAGAATCAAAATTATGGTCAGCCTATCCTTTTGTAAGCTCCACACAAATGTGATACCTACACACAATAAAACGGGGAAAAATGTTGTGGCTATTTTGGGGCTTATAGTAATCAAACACCCATTTCAGCATTCTCACCTCCATGAACAACTAGAATAGCCATGAAAGAGAAAGTATGATAAAGAATGTACTGAAATAAAATACTAGCAAGAAATGGTAATAACAATATGCTACTAAATCAAATAACAATGCTAAGAAAAATAGATATCACCTCCCCAACAAGATTCCCTCGAACACATGAAGGGAGAAGCAAGATCGCAAGCCTATGAGTACCATTGTTGCCGCAATAACGCGAGGAGAAAAAATAATATAGTAAAAACTCAAAGCTTTAAAAATGGTGGAGAATACTGAGAAATCAAGTGTGTAGCAGCAAGTTTGATTAAGTGAAGTTCAAGAAGATCAAGAAGATTGAATGTATTGAGAAGATGTTTTTAGGATGAATAGAAGCCCAAAAGAGTCATTTGAGGTTAGTCAAGGGAGTAGGTGCATTACACTTCATCACCAATAGAGAAGTGTAATGCCTCTACATATTCTAGAGGCAAGAATACTATTAAGATGGTACCATGCCATGTAGACATCCACAAATTGTGCACAAAACCAACTCAAAAAAATATGCAACACTAAAGAGATCAAATATTGATGTGTGGATCACAAAGAGAAGTTCCAAGAGCATCCAACAACACTTCCTAAAACTTCTTTCACATTTTCATGCCACAAACAACCACCACAAACCAGACAAAAATAGAGCACTTCATCCTAGAAGCACAAAATACACAATTGTGAGATAGAACATTAAGAAACCAACTTGCAGACCACTTAATTACATAAACATTGAATTGGGACACTACAAAAATAATGAGAGAACCTTCAACAAGCCATAGGATTAGAAATATTAATGTGGAGAAACGTATAGCATTTTCTAGACTAATCTAGACAACCAATAAAATTGCCAATACATTGCAAATACTAGAAACCTCCTCAGCAACTCTAAAGGCCTAAAAAGATAGGAGTGCACCATCCACATAACATGGACACTAACACCCAAACTGCAAGACCAAATATTTAACAATGGAGGAATATGAAGCATTCTCCCAAAAAGTCTTCAACGAAACTTCGTAAAGTAAGAACTTTCACAAACATGCAAAGGGCAGAGCTTCCTTGCATCAACACATACTTCCTTAGGAATATCAGGAGAGAGAAAACAACATACTAGAGACCGTCTACAATCATCTATTCAACATCAACATTACTTTTAATCCTCATCTTAATGCTTCTAATCCTCATCTTAATATATCATCATGATATCCTCTCTGTTGAAAGAACGAGACTTAATGCATCTTTACTTGTCATCAAAACTTGGCATGACATCCAACCATGCACATCAATAACTCATCAAAACAAGGTATGACTACATCCAACCAAAAACATCAACAACTCCATTAATAGCACAACATTAATGACATCCCTAACTATGCGTTGAAATCAATGACAACCAATTCCAAACACATATACAACAATCTCATAAATATGCGTGCAACAATATTCCCAAGTGTTGACATCAATGACATCCAATGCCAACAACCACTACCTAATTGACCTTTTATTGATGATAGTTAGGCGCCATCTATATTTACTCAACACCATCTCTATCCCAATCAGACTAAGTTAATCCACCTCTTGATTAAGTGTGATTTAGAGTTAATGCATACATATTGGACTTGTTATCTCCTTAATTCATGTATATCCAAAATGCCTATATATGCATTCCTCTAACTTGGTAATTAACTCAAACTATAATGAATTTTCTTTAAAAAAAAAATTTGTGAGAATTTGCATTTATCTTTGATGAAACTAAGTATTTCATTGTATTTTTTTAATATTATTCTTTATTTACAATTTCATAGTTTCTATTTCTAGCAATATTTTCTAGATTATTATTTATTTTATGAATTATATCTTCATGATCAATAACCTAGTTCTTAGGTGACAAGGGGAAGAACTAAGAAGATTACAAACCATAAAGACTTGTGATGTATAACCATCCATTAATAAAGAGTAGAGTTCCATGGTCATTCCTAATTGAGTGATATTTTCCTTGACATTTTTTTGTAAGCTAGACGATGACCATTTATTTGGAAAATGTAGACAATACTAGTTGTAGGTAGATAGTGTTCCCTAGTCATCAAAGTGTTTCCCTTGTTCACTTGGACATGGGCCCATTTTAGTGGCTATAGACCTTCCCATGTATATTTTTTTTGTCCAAATAAGTCAAGGTGTTAGTTCATATACAATGGTATGGATTGGTGTGTCTAGTTAATTGTGTGTAGAGTAGTTGATTATTTATAATGTGTTGAATAAGTAAGATGTAGAAATAAGATTGGACTTAGCAAGGGTTGATTTAAAAGGGTCAAGGGGGTTAATAGAATTTCTATTCAAGATCAAGAGAATAGTTGAATTTTTATGCACCTTACCATCATCCCATGAAACTATATACTCCACTATGAGGGTGGAGAGTGGAAAAGTAGAAAAATTTGGCTAATACGTGGGTTGGTCCTAAGTGAATTCTTCACACTCTATTGATAAATGGGTAATACCATTTTTTAGAGTCTAAGTTATATTTAATTATGGTTATGATTAGGATGAAACGACGAAATCTTCATATACATGACCTTGACTATGATTATACTTAATTACCTAATTTATTTCCTTACTCCTTATGGCTTAATATGATAGTAGATAAAAATGGGAGAAAAGGCCGCACAAGTAACATTAGAGTTGCATAGTAGGAAGTGACTAGCTCTCTTGACTCGAGAAGGATGATCTTCTAATTCTTATTCTAATTTTAGGAGTTAATAATTTTTTTCTTGAGGAACAAGTTCTTACAAATTTATGAATTTTTGTGTACTCAATGATATCCTTGATTGATCAAAATTTAATCAAATAAATAACTTATATACTTAAAATTAGAATCTATTGTATGTACTCATAGTCATAGGGCATGGAATGAATTCTACTTGCTATGTTTACTAATCAACCTGATCATTATTAGTGCACCAATGATATGATTTTCTATTTGATCCTATGGTTCATGCAATTCCTAAGACACCCTTGAAGTAGGCCAAATTCTTGATGTGTTAAAGGTTAAACTCAAATTTGAGACAAACCCCATTTCTCTAATTGTTTTCTATGTACATGCATGGTGATATTAGACAATCATCAATACTACATGAAAACTTCTTGTAACCTACAAGGAGTGCTAAAGCTTTTTTTCTTTCAATGATGTGTTATTCATCAAATTAGAACATGATCTAATGACTCACATAATCACATGAAATTCCCCTTGAAGTTGTCAAAACAACATTGCAAGTTGTTGGTTGCAAACACTCCAAGTTAGTTGAAATAGGCTCAAGTATCCCTTTCCTTTAATGATTTAGTGAGCCTAACAAATAATTAAATCAAGTGAGTGATGTGTCAACCTCCTACAATCCTTAAGCATTGAACAAATTTAAAACTCTTGATGTTTCCCCGTTGATTATTTCACAATTAAATCATCCGATAGTGGTCCTAGGAGATTGTGATTAACAATGTTATTGGTACAAATGACAAAATTGTGTGATCAAGTTAGTTGAGATGGTGGATTGAATGGCCTACACAACTTCTTGAGATGTTAGAGTTCTTAGTTGTTTTATGATTGCATTGACCATGTGATCAAAGGTTATGCTAGATCAACTATTGACTCATGTACTCTCATGAGCTCATCAAAAAATTATGCCTACCATTGCACAATTGGTGAGTGTTGCCTAGTCAACAAGGTGACAAGCCTAAAATCATTAGCTCACCCATGGTCTATGGTAGCCATGTTCTCATGGGAAAATACCCTAATCTTTGTCCTTATGTGAGAGAATTATGACATTGAAAATTGTGAGCCATAAGATCTAGCAATGATATGGAAGATCTAAGGGTTTCTATATGCTTAAGGGGTAAACTCTTATTGCATCAAAATGAGATTGAGTCAATTGTTTATCTTAACAATATGAATGACCATTGCACTTCCCCACCACTCAATCATGAGAACTTAACCTCAACCTCTACATCTTAACATGTTTAATGATCGATTCAATTTTTGAACTGACAACGAAATCAACCATGAACTATGGAGCTCAATGCTACCTACACCTTGAGAATGCTGAAATGTTGCCTATAAGGAAAAAAGACTACTAGGGGAAGGGTATCAGTAGTCATTATAGCTAACTTCACACACCCTAAGCTCCTAATTGGTATGTTGGATTTAGATATTTTTTGTTGGGTTTCTTTGTATGTGACTTAAGAGCTTATAGCTATTGTTTTGGCTTTTTCATAGTTACGATGAGCAAGAGAGGATTTGTCATGTACAAAAAGGTCAAAAGTGGTCATTTCAAGTTGATGTCTAATACATATTCTCTAGTCCCCTGATAATAGTTCGCTTTGACCACCACAAAATTTGTATAATTGATACAATACATATGTACAACTGCCCCAATAATTGTGCACTATTGATACCAATAAAGTTGCACAACTCCTATAATAAAATACTTTTTTTATAACTACCGGATATAGAATGAACAATTATTAATACATCTTAATTTTTTTTAATAAACTTTTAATTAACATGTACATTAATGAATGGTTATTGGTATATCAGAGTAATTGGAACCTTCCGCCTATTGTCATCAATTATCATTTCACCCTCTTATACATAACTTCTTTGGGGTTAAACAATTAAAAATAAGAGAAGAGAAGAGAAAGGAAGGAAACAAAATTTAAAAAAAAGACTTTGATTTGTTTTCTCGTCCCTGGATGTGTCAGAATATCTCTGTAAGTCTTTTATCTGCCTACACTGTCTCCCCGGTAGAAAATTCTTCTCCAAAATATGACGAATCCTGCCATTCCTGTGTACGGCACCGCCATTTTCTCTGACGTCCGATTCTCATATTTCTTCTCGGGATCTTCACTTTTCCAAACTTTCAGGAGACTTTAAATCCTCAATCATCTCCAATCAAATCACTTCCCCCAAAAATCACCAAAATTTCTCGGATATCAACGCATTCTCGCCGCAGTTTCTGACAAAATCGGACATCCATCGGAAGCTAATAGTTGAAGAATCCTTTCGGCAATCAAGAGGGTTCATATTGCTAAAATTTACATTAAAAATGGTAGGGTTGCCATTCGTAAATTGTGGATATGGGCGTGGTGTTTTTAGGGGATTTCGCTGTCTTTATTTTGAATGCAGAATTTTAGGTATTTTTGTCAACCATAAAAAGTGGGCATAGGTACTTGTAAAGATAAAAGCAAAAATTCTCTACAAGATTGCATCTTGACAAGGTTTTCTGATATTTTAATGATTGCATCTGGACAAGGTTTTTTCATATTTTAATAAAAACACAGATGATTGGTTACCTAAAGTGATTTGAAGCTCCCTTCGGACATTTTCACAGTAATACAAACAAAATTAAACCCTAACCACTAACCCCGGCGGCCATTTTCACAGCGATGCAAAAGAAAATGAAATCATGAGCACTAACCCCGGTCCCCATGTAACACAGACAGATTTTCCAAAGGGGTATCGGAAAGCCCTACCGTTTCCACGCGCCGGACCGCCACGTCTAGAGTTCGAATCCCGGAGCAAGATAAAAACATTTCTAATACTAGCACGTCCATATCTTCATTCTACTTTATTTGGAATTTGTCTGCATGTCTCTAAGAGATTCTGCTCCGGTGGCGCCCAGCTTAGAAAGACTTCATACCCGGAAATCATTCTTGCTGTTGCTCCTGCACTATATCCCCCTTAAAATTTAGTAAACCCTTTTCTTAATGGAGGGATTTATGTTAAATTTATGTTTATTTAATTTAGAAGAATATATTTAAGATAGTTAAAAGTTTATAAGTTTTCATTAGAGTTAGTCAATTTTTTTATTTTTTATTTTTGAAAGGGTTGTTGTTTAATGGGTTGAGTATAATTGGTGAGGGTGATGGTATATTCCAGTGGTTGTACCATCCATCAAGGTTCAAATCTCCAAAGGTATGATATAAGGGATGAGGTTGGGATTGTGCCTTGAATAATTTTGTCTTAATGGATTTTGGTTGGCATTTGACTTGTGCTCTCATATGTGGCAGCATACAAAACGATCTCATAGATATTATATCTTCTATCAAAATAAGAGTTTTTATTTTATTAAAATTATTTGAGTACAATCTCAAATGCTCTTGATCTCGTGGATGATATAAAATCCTCCATAAATTTTCTTTTTCATTTAATCAAAATTGTTTGAACACAATCTCAAGAGAATCTTAATGTTAATCTTAATAAGTAGTATCATAGTCTTACACTTAACAAATTTAGTCTCTATTTAAAATTCTTTCATTTTAATTTTTCAAATGTAAATAATTAATAGTATCCACTTAAGATGATGATACAAACTGTTTTTTTTTTTTTTTTTAAGTTTTATATCAAACCCATAAAATTGTTTTAGCTATCTAATAGGGGAGCATGAGCATTGAAGGGTTTTATATCAAACCCATATAATTGTTTCAACTATCCAATACACGAGATCAAGCTTTGTAGGGTTTAATACCAAGCTCTTAGAATCATTTTAGCTATATACAGGATCACGAGCCTCAGAGGGTTTTGTATCAAACTCACAAATTTCTTGGAAGGTTTTATATCAAACCCATATAATCATTTTAGCCATCCAATATAAGAACACAAGCCTTGGAAGGTTATATAGCAAACTCTTATGATCATTTTAACTATCCAATACATGAACATGAACCTTAAATTGAGACCTTCATTTTGCCATAGTCACCCAATAGACGATTCTTTCATCATTCTTTATGATATCATCAAGACTTTGCAATTAACAAGACTTGATTCCTGATGAATTCGTTCAAAACTATTTAACTTCGCTAACAAACTACAAATCAATGAACATAATATAAATTTTAATTATTATTTTTAATTTCATAATTTCCAAAAACCAAGTTCACTGTCATAGTGACACAAATCTTATGGCCGTAAGTTCTATATAGGAGAAAATTGAGTTTCTTCAGGAAGTTTCGAATAAATTAACTTACGGTCCGGACTCTCTGGAACCTCATGTAACAAACTTTTTGAAGAAATATATTATGATCTTTGAAAAAAATAAAAAAATCCCATACAGTTTTCTGTCAAAGCTTACTAACCAAAATCAGGGCCTTTACAAAGCAATAAAGTCTTATAACCTACTAAATGGCCTTTCCAAATACTTTGGCTGGCATTTTGCCGCTTTAATATTTTTAGATACACACATTGCGATTTTTTCCAGAATCTCACCTTGGTCCCTGAAAGCAGTAAATGAATATATATATTACAAACTAGCCCAATAAAAAAGAAAGACAAATCTTAAACAACATATATTACCCTTCATAAACAAAACCTCGCAAAAATGATACCCCGCGCAGAGCACTTTTCCATTTCTCAAGCGTTTGAGTATCGAATTTCGCAGCCCGCTCATGCTTTTGGAAAGCTCTGGCGTACGCTCCACTGTCGTCCTCCATTCGAACCTCCGAGGGTCGAATTTCCCAGAATATGGGAACAATGGGAGCCCCGGTCTCGAGCATCAAATGGAGCTCATCCAAACACCAGTCGGACTCCGCATAGGTGGGAGAGAAGATTGCGACATGAACTGAGGCTGTGCATATTGCGTACCATATTGTCCCGGGTATATCGTCCCCTCCTAGTAGAGATTTCTGGTCCAAAAACACTTTGAATCCTTTATTCTGGAGGTTATGATACACGAGACTCGCTACAAATTGCTTCGTGTCCTTTCCCCGGTGATTAATGAAAACGTCGTATACAGATGTGGGAACGGGATTAATGTGGGAAGGAATGGTGTGGGATAGATGGGTTGAAGAATGAGAACGAAGTAGGGTATTTGCCATGGAAATAATTGATCTTAGTGCCAGCATACTCGCGTGATTTTTCTGAGCGGACGTATGGAAATACTTGATCTTAAATCCAGGGACGTCGGAGAATTTAAGAAGTTTGTGGCCCTACCTGTATATAAGTCGGTGAAACAACCTTACCTAACGTCAACAAATATTCTTTCTAATTCATATGTAAACTGTAAGAGAAAGACACGGTCTTCAGTTTTTTCCAGCCACGAAGGTTGTAAAATACAGTGCAAAAGACATGGATAACTTTTGGAGGCGTCACGGGAGAATGGTCACTTTAATTTTACACCTCTCATGGTAATTTTGAATTACTTTCAAACTTTTACATCGTTTACAGGGCAGGTTTATATTTAAAGTTTGAGGTTCATATTATCAAATATGATGTCATATTAACATGATTTTTGCTGAAATATTTAAAAGATCAAAGAAATAGTAGATTAAATTATAATAATTGTATTTTAAATTATATTTTTTTTATTATTACATAATTTGTACTTTTTTTTATCTAAAAAATATTTTTTATTCAGTTAAAAGTGCTCATGATTAACATTAATAATTTTAAAATCACAACTATTAATGTTATACTATTAAAATATTAAGCATAAATCTATAACTCTTATCACAACTTTTGAAACATCTTCATTCATTAAATCCTTTTCTCAAACTTAAAACAAAAGATATGTTAATATTAACAGCACAA
>VDFB02273233.1:0-50602 GCA_007258455.2 Sequoia sempervirens | reverse complement strand
CCTAAATGGCCCAATATTTTCCCTCTCTTTGACTATGCAAGTTTTAGGTTTGAAGAGGATTGAAGGGAGCTTGAAGACAAATTATTCATTGTTGTATTTGAAGCCCTGCATCTTTTCAACTCATGAAAACTCACCTACAAAATTATCCGACATTGTTTCGACAACTCTACAACCAATAATCGAAAGCTCATAACACTCATTAGAGGACCTCAAAAATAGAGTAGGAAAGGCGGACAATGACTCATACACCCTAAGGTAGCTTTTTCCTTGTATTCAAATCAATACCAATTTTTCTAGACAAGTACACAATCCTCTACACTTCTCAGATTTGTGCATTGTCAAGATCTTGCATTTTACATAATAGGGCACATAATCTAATTAGGTTAATCATAACAAATCAATACCAAATCATTCTAATCCTTAATAGGATGGAGATCCAAGTCTGATCGGCTCACTTTCATAGCTAAAAGTCAATCTACTCACCTTGTTGATCTCCATCTCAATGAAACCCTAGGAAAAGGCCTTGAATCTTACTATTCTAAGCACTTAAGACCTAGGATCACCTTTTTCTATGTTTTAGTATGTCATGTTTGTGGTATGTTCTTATAATAGTACTAAGGTAAATACCTACCTTGTGTGCATTGGAATAGTTTCTAGTATCATCCTTTGTATAAGGCCATTTGATACCTTTTGTGCAATAGGATTGTGATGCTCTAAGTCTATCTTCCTCACATATTTTGATAAAAGTTGTTAGGTCTTGTATGAATAAGGAAAAACCCTTTTTTTTACGTCAAAGTCAAAGTCTATGTAAGGGATACAACATCATCTTGTATCCTTATACTTTGGTGGATAATATCCACTTGCTATATCAAAATATGGATTTTTATTTACATTGTATTTATCATAACCAAGGAATAAAGTATCTTTTGATTTTCATGTTCATTCATCTTGCATATTTCCATCCACCCCATTTCCCATTTATAGGCTTCATCAAACATTTGATCAACAGTCTAATTATCAGCATTGCATCTTGTTGTATTCACAACTACACACAAAATATATGGCATCTTATATATGCATTATCATCATATCATCATCATAATCATCATATAATCACATAGAAATAAAAATCAAATCATATCTATAACATATGCATCATCATCATATCATTATCATCATCATAGAATCACATAGAAATAAAAATCAAATCACATATAATATATACATCATCAACATATAATCATCATTTTCATAGAGTTATATAGAAGGAAAATCAAAACATAAACATGTGTACATCATAAAGCATCATCATAGAACACCAAAAATATGCATGTGTGTTGCCAAAATGGGGTATCATCCCATAAATATGGCTTGTCTCCCCTCCATTTTTCTTCATCCCACCCCCCTTCTAGCCTATTTTTCTTCTACCTAGCTCCATTTTCCCTCCTCTAATCCACTGAACCTATATTTTTTCCTATTGTGAGCTTGACTGAAAAAAAAAAAGAATTTGACCAGTCTCTTGAGGGGGCAACCTACCTCCATCCCTTAGTAAATTGAGGAATACTAGGGCACATCACCAATAATTCTTTTTAAACCAACATTTTTTCTTTGAAACAATGTCATAAAATGCATCATCTCAAAGAGGGGAAAAATGTAGAAACCTATAAATGACTAACAAATTTCCATCTTTCTTTTTTATCATTTTCTCATCAATTCTTCTATCAATATTAATTAAATAGTTTTTTAATTATTTAACTAAGCTAGCATTTCCTCTTTTCATCTATAATAATTAAATAATTTTTAACTATTTAATTATCTCAATTTTTTCTTATATCTGTATTAATTAAATAATTTTTAATTATTTAATTAATTTATCATTTCCCTCCAACATTAATTAAATAATTTCAATTAATTCTTTTTTCCACTATAATTAAATAATTTTTAAAATATTTAATTAACTAACACTTCTTTTGTAATTAAATAAATTTAAATAATTTATTTAATTACCTCTTTCCCTCTAAAATAAATAAAACTATTTTTTTTTTTAATTTCCAACTATGCTTAAATTAAATAAATTTATTTAATTATTTCAACTATGCTTAAATTAAATAAATTCATTTAATTATTTCAACTACCCCACTTCATCAATACAATCCATTTCCTAATTTTAGCTCCTACCCTTTCTCAATTTTTCACATCCATTAGTTATTCTAATTAATCTTCGCCATTGATTAAATACCAAGTGAAGCAAATAAATAATACCCTTCATCCACACATTATCCCCTAGCAATCTTATACCATTAACGAGAACAATTATATATCCTTATCTAGCATTATCTTTTATCATCTCTTATCAAGTTCATACCAATATCTCTTATCATTTAGCTCTCCTATCTATCTATTATCTTTGAGCACATATTTGTAACATACTAAAACTAACCAACTAATAAAAGTGTAATATTTAATTATGATATAAACTTGCATAAACTGAAATGCATAAATAAACTGATACAGAGCAGCAATATATTTTTTTCTTAAAAAAAGGAGCTTTTTTATTAAAAAAAAAAGCATGAACTTTAAGCGGATTCAAATTGAAATGCATGAAAGATAACTGAAGGAAAAATTTTAGAGTAAGTAACCATTACAAAGATATAAAGAGTTTGAGATTACATTTTTCCTTGAATCTGTCTATTCCATCTGGAACTTTAACCATCTTTTACTGTTGAAACTGTGGAGAAGGAAAAATATTAGCAGGCACTTTTTCGCCCATCCACGGACTTACTAGTCCCCCATGCCACTTCCTATTGGAAAGGCCTGACCCTTCGCAGAGAAGTAATGGAAAGAGATTCTAATGCCATCTAAAACTAGTGTTTGACCCTACACAATCCCTAGTCGGTCATACACTATAGGCAACTCCTAACTAGTATGAGCTCTAACTGGGGTGCATAATTGGGGAAAAAAATGACTAACACTAACAGGTAGTAGCATCACCTTGGCCAAGGTTTAAAATAATTGCAACATGACAAAGTCATGTAGTCAAGTTTATCACCCTACTTAGCAAGAATCATATAATGAAATTTTAACCATCATGTTTGTCTCTTATGCTACTGCATATTGACTCATGAGGGTATCTTTAAGCTGACATGACTGGACTAGGTTGTTCATAATGGTTAATAAAAACAAGACGACTACCTTGGTGGATATCTACCTTCTATTGATTAACACATTTTTGGTTTAATAATTTCTCGTTATTTCAAGAAATGAAAAAAAAAGTAATTTCTTTTATTTATCGATTGTTACAATCCTAATGAACATTATTTACTGTTCTTTTTCTCCTAGGAAAAATTTTCTTTCATTCTTGACTCAAACCCTCAAAGAACAGTGGGTTAGTGTTTGCTGATTTTGTGCTCATTTAAGAACTCATTTCAAAATCATTTTTTTTCCAATAAAGGTTCACAACTATTCAAGAAACTAAGGCATTTACTCTTTGATAAAAGAGGGCCTCTCAATAATGTATTATCCCAGTCCAACTACTTTAAAGAAGCTTTTAAGAATTACTCTAGAGATATAATGCAACCATAACCACTCACTAGCTAGTTAAAATTCATCATTATCTCTCTGTGTTGCAAAAAATTGTACTCTTGAAGAAAGAGGCAATTTCACGCTTAATTTGGACCTAGGGTAATCCCACAAAGCTGTTTTACCCACAAAGCTGTAGCAAAATAGAAGATTATCAAAAAAAAAAATGAAAAATATGAGTGCACTAGATATTGAAATCCTTGATCCAACAAAAAAAAATTGAATTTTGATACTGTTAGGGATCCAAATCTACACCCTAATGCCAAGTTGTGAACCAACTTAGCAGGTTTGGATGTAACATGGGACTGCTTTCAAGTTGTGGGTGTCCTATTTGAAAGTAGATCTCCAGATTATGGGTCAGCTTCCCCTTTTGATGGTGTCACCTAAACTATTCCTTGCTAGGAAAAGGGGAGAAAGAAACATGAAAAGAAAACTAACCCCTATGGTGATGCACCTAATGTGTTTTCCTCAAACTTACACAACTAATTTTACACATAGGAATGATCAACAACTTAACAATGGCTTACACAACTCAGAACTTCATATTTCTTTGCATCAGTATTTCATAACAAGGCTAAAAATGCCAAGGACAACATCTAGAAGGAAGAAAAATACATCTTCACAACTTAGGCTCTACCCTGAACTAACTCAACACATGTTATGACCTGCAAGTTCATATTAACTGCATAAAGGAAAAGAAAACAGGACAAAATCAAAGGGAAAACAATTCTCCCATGAGATTTCATCAACCATTTCTAAAGCTTTCACAATAAAATAGCATAATGAGAAGGTAAAATATATTAACTTATTGATCAAAAAGGTGTTACACTACTACATAAGTCTACAAATTTGAGTTAAAATGTTGTCCTCTACCTAAAAAAAGCTCCAAAAAAGCTACAATGCCTGCAGGAAGAAAGAAAATAACTAAGCTCAAAGTGTTCAAAATGAACATACTTAAGCAAAAACCCACCAAAACCCCTCACACAATTCCTTCCAAAAGATTCTAGTCAGATGCAACAAAAAAGGCCAAAAAGAACCTTCTAGAAACCCTCCAAACTATCCTCCACATGAAGAAAAGCTAAGCCAAGTCAATACACTAAAAATGTGACAAAAATGCCTCCAAACAGCCCCTTTTCCTCTAAAATCAGTCAAAACAGCCCCTCACACATCCCTCATATATGCAAGTCATCATTGGTCTTCACACAAGTATTGACCCACACTCTCCTCGTGCAATATGGGTGTTTTGAAAACACAAGACTCAAAAAGCATTAAAGATAATGATCTTGATTAAGTGATTCATAAAACATCACTTAACAAGTCATTTTACATTTCAAAGCATAAAATAAGGGGGTCCACCATCTCCTTGAATTATATTACATTTGCATTAAAAAGACATAATAAAAGTGATTTTTAAATCACTTAAATGATATCTTATACATTGAAATAAAATGCAACATATAATGTCATATCCAAATGCTTTCAAAAGCATCAAGGCACTTGACCATCTCTTCTTACCTCATTCTGCATTTTAGTCTACACATGGTCAATACTCACTGGTTTTCAAAGGCATCATAAAGCTCCAAAATACTTGGCCAATATGGCCGACCTCCAAATTTCTTGGAAAGCATATTCCAAGTCACATGATTATTGGTAAAAAACAAAGGCATATCACATAAGCTACATGGCATACTCCACATGTTTTGTTTTGAACTTAGCAAAGTTTGAAACAAGGGGAAAAGAACTTAAGGCATAGAATGCCTAATTCGATACATAAGTTTTTGGCCCCCATTGCATTAACACATGCTTTTAATTTTAAAAAACGTGGGGAGAAAATCATGTCCCCATCGAATAGGGTCAAACCCTAATCATCAAAATAGCCAAAACAATGAGGCAAGCCCATCATTTTGTTGTTGAAAAATCTGGAACATGACTACCACTGTGGGGTTTGAGCAAACACAAGAAAAACAATGGAGATTCACACTAGTTTTGTTGAGAATTCCTGAGAGAAACACTTTGACAGCAAGTAAAATGTTTTTCTATTGCATAAAATCTGGATTTTACACCATTTGGAGGCCATTTTTGAATCTATAGGTCACGGCCATGGACATACTTCTAACCCATATGTATTATTTTTTCCTTCTGTTGTTGTTTCATTTTGTCACAACTGACATGAGAACTCTAATGAAGCTTTGTAAGAAGCAAAAGATTGAAAGTTTTGAAAAAAAATTGTGAGCAAAAGCTCTAAGTGAGTTAAATCAACTCCATTCTCATATTTTGAGCAAAAGAAAGCTATTTTGAGCCCTCCACCTTGAAAAGATAACAACAAATGTTTACTTTCTTCTTTGCATTTGTTAATAAGGATGACCCATTGTTGTTTTTGTTGCTTTCATGAAGAAAAAAAAATCTTCTTGGCTGCGGCCATGGAAAAAAAATAGTGTATTTCATGTGTGGCTTTGCTTCATTTGAAAACCCCAAAATGTCTTCTCGATTCTCTTTTGTATTAGCAATTTTTTTGACAACCCATATGGGTCTTTGATATGTAGAAGAGAAAAAATGGCCTGTGAACTCAGCCTCCAAATTTCAACATGGGTTTCCTCTGTATTTCTATATTTCCTTTTCTATTTTGCAATATAATTGTAAAACCCCTAAGTGGGTTTTTTGTAGCACATATATTTTTGTATCTGCAAATGTTTTCAAAAGAACCCAAGTGGGTTTCCTGATTTCTTGAAGAAACTCAAATTTTGTTGTAGAAATACAAGTGGGTTCTTGTAAATACACTTCCTTTTCTATAGAATATAGCAATGTTGTTTCATATTTTGAAACCCCAAGTAGGTTTTCCATATTTTGCAGAAAAAGGGATCTACTTGGTCATGGCCTGCATGAAATGAGTTCCAGTTGTCATTTCTTCTTCTTTTTCAACATTGTTTATGTGCATTAGCTTTTGTATCTTGAACCTAGATGGGTCCTTTTAGTTTGAAAGAAAACCTCAGATTTTGTTGCAAAATGATTCAATGTCATTGTACAATGTGAGCATAATAGAACACTCCAATTTGTAGCAACAATGTATTTTTATGTGAGCATCAGATGTTTTTTTGCAAATGCACTTCTTTGACTGTAGTTTTCATTACTTACCATTACAAAACTGTTATACTATTACCTTGAACTTCCTTCTTGATAAACTTTGTGTTTCTATAGACTAACTGAACTCCATAGAAAGCCTTGCTCCAGTTGAGGATCATTGTCTTTTTCTGTCTTCTCCTAATGCAATGACTACCCTACTTCCTTTGAGTTGTTCACTATCATTTTAGACCTAAATCTTCCCTTGAAACATTCCCTATGACTGTGATTTAATGTTCTTGTCCTTGAGTGACTGACATACTCTCTTATGATTCATAGTCTCTTAACTCTACTCATAATTTTGTAGAAACTCCCATAAGACAGTGAGATGTCTCTACATTTTTGGAAAACTTTGCTTGGTACCACTGCCCCTTGTCAGTCACATAGTTCATTGTCTTTCTATGGTACTGCCCAGTCAAGATATAATGCATCCATCACAAGTAGGACATAGTGGGATTGATGAAACATTAGTTTGCATATTCATATGCACACTCAAGAGATCCATGGATATCAAGCAAATGGAAGTTTTTATAAAGAACAACATATGTATCTAGAGACAATCATGATAAAATAAGGAAAACCTACAAGTGATTGTTCCTTTTGAGTTCACTATCTAATGACTGAGTTCCTCTCCTTCATGTGCTCTTTTGATGGTTTTGTTGCACTTGATCTACCCCAAATTTTCTTCATCCATGAAGTCTTCACACTATCATATTTGTGTTGGTATGTGGTGACTGATCATGCTATACTGTATAGCCCATGGTATACTATACACCCTGGCCCCTATCCTTGCCGGGGTTCTACTTTTTCGCGTCATGACCGAAAAAGGGAAAAATCAATGAAAAATGAAAAATTTGATTTTGTAGAACCTAAAATCTGGAAGCTTCTAAGCTTGTTAAAAAGGGGTTCGGATGGGTATTATTGTATGATGAAAAATGTGATTATTAGCAAGTTTGTGATAAGTTTTACACTGGATAATAAAAGTATTGGATGGCTGCGATTTGGTGGATGTAGCCCGGATTGGGTGAACCACATTAAATTTCTGTGTTATGATTTATTCTGTGTGTGTATTAGTTTATCTGTTTATTAATTAAATCTGCATTTAATTGTTAGATATCTGCCATCTCTAACCCTAACAAGTGGTATTAGAGCGGGTTGTGTTTTGATTATCGTCTGTAGGAAGGTCTCACGGCTGAGTGGGAGTCTCACGGTTGAGTGGGAGCAATGGAAGACGATGGTAAGAAGGTTGAGAAGTTTAATGGGTAGAACTATCAGTTATGGAAGATGCAGATGGAGGACTATCTCTATCAGAAGGATTTATGGCGGCCATTGGAAGGGAAAACCAAGAAACCCGCAGCAATGTCAGATGAGGACTGGGAGATCTTGGATAGAAAGGCTCTTGGCAGTATTCACCTATGCCCTGCACAATCATGGCGCTCAATATTATAATAGCAAAGACAACTCAAGAGTTGATGGAAACCCTGGTGAAGTTATATGAAAAGCCTTCCGCTTCGAATAAGGTATTTCTTATGAAGCGCTTATTTAATATGAAAATGGTAGAAGGTGGGTCAGTTACTGATCATTTGAATGAGTTTAATACAGTCACCAGTTAATTAACTTCTGTAAAAGTAAAATTTGATGAAGAAGTTAGGGCTCTTTTGATTCTATGTTATTTTCCTGAAAGCTGGAATAGCTTGGTAATGGTTGTTAGCAATTTTGTTTCTGGTTCGAATACATTGAAGTTTGATGATGTTGTTGGTGTTATTTTGAGCGAGGAAATTCATAGGAAAAGCTCAGGTGGAACATCCACATTAGGCAGTGTTTTGAATGTTGAAAGCAGGGGAAAAACAAAGGAGAGAGGAAACGATTCCGAAAATCGTGGAAAGTCACGAGGAAAATCAAAGGACAGAAGGTCTCAATCTAGAAACAAGAAGGATTGCTGGTACTATGGTAAGCCAGGTCATTTGAAGAAAGATTGCCATTCTCAAAAAAATAAAGGAGACAATACAAAGTAAAGAGGCAATGGTAAGTAATAAATCAAGGAGGATGCTTTGATTCTTTCCTTGAAATGTTGATTACCCTGGTAGCATCAGGCTTCATTTCATGTTACCTTCATAGAAGTAGTTATTTCTGATTAGTCTGGGCGATTTTAGTTGGTCGATGAGAGCACGAACCCCGCTGTGATTGTTGGAAAGGAAGAATCAGACGGGAGTTGCGTAACGTAAATCATTGATATTACGTGATGTAAGGTATGTTCCAGTTGCTGTAAAATTAATTTCAACAGGGCAACGAGATGATGAAGGTTGTGTTGTTACATTTAGTGATAAAATTGGAAGGTCACAAAGGGTGCCTTAGTGGTAACAAAAGGTGTGAAAGTAGGCACCTTATATCTTTGTACAGGTCATACTGTTCCTTCTACTTTAATTGTTACGGAAAAAGGTCAATGTTCAGGAACAGTTGTTGCAGTTCAGCAAGTAGAAGATCATACAGTTGCTAGATTTTGAATCAGTAATCGTAGCATAATGTATTTAAAAGGAGTGCAAAAGGTATGAAAGTACTTCATTCAAATTATGTTTTACTAGGTCTAAAATGTGTTAATATGGATTTTTGTGAAAGTTGTGTGTATGGAAAACAAAAGAGAGCAAGTTTTCTCAAGGATGAGAAGCAAAAGAAAGATGAGAAATTAGAGCTTGTGCATACGGATGTATGGGGACCAGCTCAGGTATCTTCTCTTGGTGGCTCTCAGTATTATGTTACATTCAATGATGATGCAACGGGGAAGGTATGGATTTATTTCCTTAGGTAGAAATCTAATGTATTTGAAACTTTTAAAATGGAGAAGCTTGGTTGAGAATGAGACTAGCAAAAAAGATAAAATGTCTCAGATCTGATAATGGTAGGAGTATTACAGCAAATATTTTGAAGTATTGTCTTCTAATGGTATTCGTGAGACGTAAAATCTGCCCAAGGACTCCACAGAAAATGGAGGGCTGAGCTTATGAATAGAATAATACCGGAGCGTGTATGTACTTGCGAGATTGCATGTTGGGTTTCTTTTTAAATGTTATGGGCGTAGACCGAAACATGTTGTTTATTTAATTAATAGAGGTCCCCTAATCTTGTAGTTGTGGTATTCTAGGAGGAAGTATGAAAGGTAAGAAGGTGAGTTATTCTTTCAAAACTGTTGTGTAAGCATTTGGTAATACGTAGATTCTGAAATAGAATGCTTGATGCAAAATCAAAGAAATGTGTGTATTTGTTGGATATGGCATTGATGAATTTGGTTATAGGCTTTGGGATTTTGAAAATCAGAAAATTATGAGAAGCAGGGATGTCATATTCAATGAGAAAGTGTTGTACAAAGATCTGTTGCTGCAGCATGAGAAGAAAGAAAATGACTATGTAGTGTTGGATGATATTCCAAACAATGATGTTTCAGTGGTTCCTCATGCTGGGCAACAACAACAGCAACAAATACCACAAACTCCTGTTAGACGATCTTCAAGGTTAAGTAGACCTCCAGAAAGATTCTCTCCCTCTTTGTATACTATTCTGTTAACTGATGCGGTGAACGATAATATTATGATGAAGCTATGCAGGTGGATACCAAGGTCCAGTGGGAGCATAGAATGGAAGAAGAAATGGACTCCTTGTTGAAAAATCAGACTTGAGAATTATGCAAGTTGCCTATAAGTAAAAGGGCTTTTTACCAAAACAAAGGGTTTATGTTGAAAGAGGAAGATGGCAAGAAAATATTTAAAGTCGATTAGTTGTAAAGGGATTTGCACAAAAGGGTAATATTGATTTTGATGATTTTTTCTCCCGTTGTTAAATGACTTCTATTCGTATTGTTTTTGGGGTACGTGGCTACCGAAGATTTGCATTTTGGAACAATTTTGATGTTAAACAACCTTTTCCATGGTGATTTGGAAGAGGAAACATACATGGAACAGCCACAAGGATTTGAGGTCAGCAAGAGAAACTAGTGCGATTGAAGAAAATTTTAGAAGAAGCCAGCCAAGCACCTCGGAAATGGTACTTGAAATTTGATAGTTTTATGGTTAAGCAAGGCTACAACAGGTGTAATTCTGACCATTGTGTTTATTTTAAGAGGTTGGATAATGACAACTACATTATTTTATGTTTATATGTTGATGACATGCTTGTAGCTGGGTCTAATATGGATCACATAAGTGAGCTAAAACAACAATTAGCAAAATCTTTTGCTATGAAGGATTTGGGGGCAGCAAAATAAATCCTTGGTATGAAAATTTGTAGAGATAGGGAAAACAGAAAATTGTTTTTATCTCAGGCTAATTATGTTGAAAAGGTGTTGCAGAGATTTCATATGGAGAATGCAAAAGCTGTCACAAGACACCTTTCCTAGTCATGTCAAATTGATTCAAGCGATGTGTCCAAAGACACAAGAGAGAAAAAAATGTCCAAGGTACCATGCTTCAAATGAGATAATTTGATGTATGCTACAGTACAAGACCAGAGACAAAATATGTTGTAGGAGTTGTTAAGGTGATTGAGTCATCTCGGGAAGGAGCATTGAACAAAGAAATGACTGTGCATTGAGGCAAGATCCAATAATTGCCCATGTTTTGGGGCTCAATACTGATTTAAAAGGCTAAAAAGGATCTAGACTAAGGTGTATATAGATAGCCAAAGTGAGTACCACAAGTTATGTATTTATAATTGGTAGGACAACAATGAGTTAGATTTCTCGATTGCAAAAGGTGGTTGCTTTATCCACCATAGAGGTAGAGTATGTTGTTGCAACAGAGGCGAAAAAGGAGATGATATGGTTGCAATTTCATGGATGAGTTGGGAAAACAACGGGCTGAAAATTACTTGTTTACAGATAGCCAGAGTGCTATACATCTTGCAAAGAATTATGCCTTGCATTCTAAAACAAAACACATATAATTGAGATATCATTTCATTTGGTCGGTGTTGGAGAATGGACAGGTCAAGCTGGACAAGATATATAGATGTCAATCCAAGTGGGATATGTTTATTGTTGTAGTGACAAGGGAGAAGCTGAGTTCCTCTCTTTAGCTCGCTTTTCATCTTCAAGGCTGAATTCAAGTATACGAGTGCAGGGTCCAAGGCACTTATTTCCAGTGGAATCGGTGCAGTGCCTGCCTGTGACGTTCCAAGTGGTGATTGTGTTGCGTGAGCCTGACTGGGCCAAGGGAGACGGGTTATATGTGTGGCAACCGATCATGCTATACCGAGTAGCCCATACTATACACCCCGCCCCTATCCCCTGTCGTGGTCTAGGCGGGGGGCCCTGGGGTGGCAGCCTCAAGAAAAATTTTTCTTCCTACTTTTTCGCGTCATGACTGAAAAAGGGAAAAATCAATGAAAAAGGAAAAATTTGATTTTGTAGAACCTAAAATCTGGAAGCTTCTAAGCTTGTTAAAAAGGGGTTCGAATGGGTATTACTATATGATGAAAAAACGTGATTATTTGCAAGATTGTAATAAGTTTTACACTAGATAATAAAAGTATTGGATGGCTGCGGTTTGGTGGATGTAGTCCGGATTGGGTGAACCACGTTAAATTTTTGTGTTATGATTTATTTTGTGTGTGTATTAGTTTCTCTGTTTATTAATTAAATCTGCATTTAATTGTTAGATATCTGCCATCTCTAACCCTAACAATTTGTCCTTGACATGTTCTCAACCTTTGGGTTTGCTCCTTTAAATCTCTTACAAGATATATCATCATTGTCCTCTTTAGATGATCTCATCTTTGTGCTCATTCATTTTCCTTTATTACTGTACAGGTATGGGTTGTCAACTCTCTTGAATCGTGTCGTGTCTTTCTCTGTTCACCTACCATATCACTATAAGCTTCTTACTATTATAATGTAACAATGAATAGGACAAAGAATGCAAGAAAACAAGACTGCCATGTTGTAATGAGACCTTTTCTCTTTGCTGCTATATATGACTATCCTTGTTCATACTGTAGATGCATAAAAATGTCCTCTTAATCATTTTTATCCATTGCATAATCATATCTCCATAAAACCATTAAAATATTATAAGCATTTATAAGCATTTATTCATAACCATAATCCATTTACATAATCATTTAGTCATTTATCCATTATTTATCCAAATGCATATTTCATTAATTCATTTCATAAATATTTATCATTTCATTAATCATTAACATATCCATAAATCATTTCACTTTGAATATTTGCATGATTATTCATTTGCATTAATCATTAAAATGCATCCATATTTCATTAAATAATTTAAAATTCATAAATCAAATTCCATGAAATTAGCTTAAAGTTGCACATTAAGCTCATCAATCAATTTTCATGGAATTAGCTCAAAATTGCACAATTTGAGCTTCCAAACATGAATCATGGCATAAATCACTCCACTCATTTCTCATTTCTCATTTTCACATTATGCATTTATCTATAAAATCCTCCTCCTTCTCAATTTTTGGGGATGCACATTTTCATACACATTTTGATTTAAAAATCAATTTCAATTCTCTTCCACTCATCACAGCTTCTTGTTGCACTTGTGCTCATAAAAATCTGAGAGCATCAAATGCATAAATCAAGAATCATGGTGAAATAGGAAAACAATGGAGTTAATTTTCCTTTGAATGCATTTATTTTAGTTTTGCATAGTTTAGTTTGCATTTTGCATTTGTATTCATTTGGAAAGGCTTTATTGATGATATGCTGAAATTTTGATTTGAATTTATAGATTAAATCATTTTGCTTCTTCAGTTTTCAACATAAACAAATGGTGAACCCGACATGAACGACTGGATGAATATTTTTTTCACATTTTGCATGCACACTGATCTGCAGGAAAATTGAAAGACAAATCTGATATGATCTACATTTTGCAGAGCAACAATTTCTTGACATCTACAGCATATTGACTTCTTCACATCTTAATATGATATATATTTTGCAGGATCAACAATTCCAGATTTGATATAATATGCATTGTCTCATTTTGTAGCTGAAAGGAAAAATATGATATCAATTTCTTTGTAGCAAGTTACATTGTGAAAGCATTTCAAAATACAATAAAAACTTTAAATCACCAAAAGCAAAAAAAAACAAAAAAAACAAAAAAAAGCAAAAAATTATTGGCATAATTTAAAAATGTATCAGTCTTCAGCATTTTATTATCCTGCAATTTAATTTTGAGTGTCAATTTTTAGTTTTAACATTTAAATTAGATTTTTAGTTTTTAACATTTAAATTAGATTTTTTAGTTTTCAACTTTTAAATTAGATTTTAGTTTTTAGCTTTTAACTTTTAATGTAGAGTTAGCTTTTAATTTTTAAATTAGATTTAGCTTTTGTTTTTAGCTTTTAACTTTTAATAGCTCTTTCTAAATTAGATTTTGCTTTTTTTAATTTTGATCTTTTTAAATTTAGTTTTATTTTAGAATGTAGATTTAATATAGATTTATTTCAGATTTAATTTAATTTAATCTAGTTTAGATTAATTTTTAGAACTGGATTAATTTTAAGGCTTAGATTAATTTAGATTAGTTTTAATTAACTTAGACTAATTTTTAATTTAGTTTAAAGTTTTAGTTTCTAATTTAATTTAGATTTTTAATTTTTAGATTTACTATTTAATTTAGATCCTTAGCCTTTTAATTTAGATTTAATTCAGTCTCTAACTTCTCATTTAGTTAGATTTTTTTTAATTTAGTCTAGATTTTTAGTTACTCAAATTTAGTTTAATTTTTTACTAATATAGTTTAGATTTTAGTTTTAGATTTATTTTCTTTTAGTGTGGATTTTTAAAGTTAAAATTAAATTAAATTTAGATTTTAATTTAATTTAGAAGTAATTTAGATTAAATTAATTTCATTAGGATCTATGTTAGTTTTCATTTTGGTTAAGTTTTGGTTTTGTGACTAATTTTGTTAATTTGGTTTCTTTTGCTAGGTTCGTTTGGCAAAGAATTGAAAATTAAAACATACGCTTGTCAAAGAAAGGAGGCATGAAACTACTAATGAGATTTTGATACAGGACGTTCGTCGAAGACATGATTTTGAAACCAATTGTCTTTTAGATTATAAAACACTTCTTTTGGTGCATTAAAATGAACATGTGCTTGATTTTGTCTGACTGTGCTTGAAGGTGGTAGGTGATTATGCTCTCACCTTGTAAAAACTAGGTGATCAGAAAACCAGACCCACCTTATTTTTTGTCACCTTCACGACTTAATAATTGAAGTATCCTCTCTCCTTGCGCTTTCGAGTGATCTTGGGTGTAAGAGAAATGGTTATTATTTCTAGAAATGGGTCTGCCTTAACGGAAAAAGTACTCACCTTAAGGGACGACTCGACCGGTAACAAGCTAAAGCCAAGCCACTTCCAGCCGGGATATAAAATGGGTGCTTGAGGAAATTTCAAGTACCACGAGTGCGGATGTGTCACACGGACAGAGTAGTACTCCCATAAACCCTGTTGAGCGTAACCTCTTTAGGCTGGAGTGCCACCTAATTGGTGATTAATCTCTCGCCCCATGTGTGGCCACTTGAATGGATGCCCTAACTAAACACCTATTGTTTTAGAAGCCAACCATTTTCAGCCGTTGCTTGGTATAGTGCAAGGTACAGTATCATACCCGAAGATACTCACTACTGACTCCCTTGAGTAGAGATAGCAGTTCTTGGGAAGTGATGACCCAAGAATCCGAAGTTGGTGTGCTCGAATGACGTTAATGAGCCGTGGAGGGGAGCTAATGCCACCAAACTTCTAAGCTATCCACTCTCGAGAAGGAAAGGTGTTTAGCACCAATCCGAGGTATATTGGTGGGCTATATCAAGTATACAAACCCTTGGCCTATTAGGATTGTGCTTGTCTCATGTGCGTTTGCATACACCAAAACATCGTGCTTGTCAAGTGTTTTATGGATTTTCAAGCAGTATTCACCACATTCACAAATCTGAACACAAACAATTGACCTCAAACAAACATCACACCTAGAAACTTGCAACATCTCAAACTTTGCAAACCTCAAAAGGTCCAACAACATAAACATCCCATTTGAACCTATGACTTAGATTTCTTGGGGTCATCATCCTTCAGTTTTGATCTTTCAATCCTTGCATTCCACCTAGTCCTTGCATATTCATGGTCCTTACATATTCATACCCCTTTCATCCTAGTTCTTGCATGTTCCTAGTCTTGCTACATAGGTCACATTACATAGTCCTTGCATACATATATCATTCCACCTAGTTATTTCATGTTCAACCCCTTTTGCATATCAAGACCATCTCACCTAACCTTTGCATGTTCTAAGAATTTAGCCCTTTGTATATTCATCATTGATCAAATAAAACCTTTAGCTTGCACTTAGGTTACTCTTCCTAGGTCTTGAAATCAAACTATTGGCTATCTATCACCCGCATCACTTGAGGTTCACCATCCTTGAGTTAGGGAAACATACCATTATCCTTGAGTAGGGAATTCCTTTTGGAGTCCATCATCTCCTACATACCCTCTCTTGATTATTGGTCCTTGTGTCTATCCATCATAACACAAGTAAAGCCTTTACATTACAACCAACTTTGGACCTAGAGTTGCCTTTTAGCTTTTCATTCTTAGCTTGTCATATCATACCATACCATTTTCATATCCCATCTTAGAATCATATCCTTTTCATTGGCATCCTAGTCTTAGGTCTCATACATTACCTTGGATTGAAAATCATAACAAATCACCTATGACCCCTAGAACAAGAGAAAAAATGTTTCAAGAAGAAGGGAACCCTTGGGGAAAAGACTTTGATGGGGAAGATCACATTAGTGTTGCAACTAGTGAAATAAGTGAAACTGATAGTGAAGAAATAACACAATCCACCATAAATGAAGCTCTTAATGATAATAGATTCACTAAACTTCTTACGGAGGTAGTCAAACGTAACCCACAACAATACTTCAAGGCCCTTGCTGATGAAGGAATCAAAATGCCTCCTGATTTTGACATATCATTACTCACAATGAATGACCAACCTAAATCTAGTGAATCTAAGAATCCCAAAACAAACAATGATGGTAGGATCAAAGATCATAGACCCTTTTATCTACAACCTGGTTACAAGTGATCTTCAAAGACATCAAAACCTGTACCTACAAACAATCCTATTTTGGATGAGCTTAGAACATTAAGACAAGAATTGGCTACTCTCAAGAACAGTAAACCATCGACTCACAAATTCTCCATTGAGGACATATGTCCTTATCCCTTCGATCCAAGCATACCAATGCCACCTTTTCCTAACCATTGGGACATACCAAAAATTGACAAATATAATGGAAAAGGAGATCCTAAGAACCACTTAAGACAATTTTGTGCCACTACCATGGAATTTGCAGTTGATGAAACATACCTTGTGAGATTATTTCCTCGCAGTCTCGGAGGAGAAGCTATGGAATGGTTTTCAAGATTAGCCCCAACCATCAAATCTTTTCAAGAATTGGCTGATAAATTTGTCTCCAATTATAGTTTCAATTGTGACCTTAAAGTGACCATGACAAACCTTTTCAACACCAAACAAAAACAACGTGAATCTTTTGTATCATTTTTACAAAGATGGAGACATTTAACAAAACGATTGCATTATTCCATTCCTGATCAAGAATTGGTTGACCTATTTTGTCAAAATTTGAACAAAGAAATTGGAAGGGAACTTCACCTCAAATGCTTGGATTCCTTTGATGAAGCCATAGAAATGGGATTTCAAATTGAACAAACCCTCATCGATGATGGAACTATTAAACTTAATAGTGATAGAGATCAAAAATCGAATTCAAACAACAAGACCCCTTTTTGGGTTAAGAACAATAATGTAGTCAATGAAGGAGTTGTCGATGCAAAAACAACTAAAACATCATCACCTATTTACAATCTCAAAGGTCCATCTTCAGATAAAGGAAAAGAAAAACAAAGAAGTTTCCCTAAATGAAATTTTACACCATTGGGACAATCACTTGAATCTGCATTAAAAGAACTTCTTGAAACCAATATTATAACATTACCCGAAATCAAGGAATACAATCCACAAGTCAAACCCCCATGGTGGAATGAAGATCACTTTTGTGACTATCATAGACACAAAGGACATAAGACAAATAGCTGCAATAAACTTCGACATTTAATACAAGACCTTATTGATAACAGTAAGATAGCAGTTGACGGACACACTCCTTCTGGTAACTCTGATCGCGAGGTGTTTAAAAACCCTTTCCCTAAGCATGACAAGGATAAAGGAAAGGCTCTTGAATCTAGTGATGGTGTAAACTATACTACTGCTAAGTATGATTATACCATACATAACATCGGTGAGGTCGATAATCATGTCAACACTTTCATCATAAAAGGAAAAGAACCTGATTGCAAGGTTACTACCCGCAAAGGAACTGTTACCCTTAAAGGTCCTAATGCAAAACCTACTACACCTGTTTCGCAATACAACCTCATAGAGCACTTAGGAAAAACACCCGCACAAATTTCTATACTCAAGCTACTACGCCTATCTCATGAGCATAAAGCTATCTTAGATAAAGCGCTTGCTACTGCTACAGTGCCTACAGACCTACATGTAGATCAATTCCAAGCTATGGTGGGACACATCACCTCTCCTCATTCTCTCACTTTTACTGAAAATGATGATTCATCCCTTCGACAACCACATAACACATCTTTACACATTGATGTCCTCATCCATAATGTTAAGATCAAGCGAGTTTTGATAGACGGAGGAGCAAGCCTTAATATTTGTACTCAAGAATTGATCACAAAATTAGGGTTCTCTGAAAAAGCAGTTGATCCAAGTAAAAAGATTACCATAAAGGCATTTGATGAAGAGGAACGCTCAACTAAAGGATTAGTTACTCTACCAATTAGAATTGGCCATGTGGTAAAGGATGTGGTTTGCCAAGTCCTTGATCTCCCATTGACCTATAATATCCTCCTTGGAAGACCTTGGATTCATGCAATGCAAGCAGTACCTTCTACATACCACCAGTGCATTAAATTCCCTCACAATGGTGTTGAAATCACAATACAAGGAGATCCAAACCCTTTCATGTATTGCCATAATCTAAGCCCTAAAACTGAAATCACAATCCCAAGCAACTGTGAAGCATTTCCTTCCCAAGCATATGTTGATCATGAGTCCTTAAAAGCATCTTCCTCAAAATCCAATGCAATCGAGATCAAAATACAGGTAAAAGAACAAGGAGTGGGAGAATATACCTTGAATCATGCCCTTTGCATTGGAAAGCTACCTTTATCTCCCCACACCTATGGCAAACCACAAATGACTAAGACCACATCAAATGCAAATACTACAATGATTTGTAAATCAACTACTTTCAAAAAATGGGGAGCCCTTTATAATGAAACAAAAGAAGTTGATCTCCTAAAATGGTTATACAAAGATGAAGGTACAGAAAAAGAACAGACTGAAATAAAGATACCTGTTGAAAAATATGGTAAAGGATTTGATATTATGAAACAAATGGGATATGATGGTAAAAGTCCTCTTGGCTTACAGAAACAGGGTATCTTGGAACCAATACAATCTACTCGTACGCAAAAAGTCCCTGGTTTAGGATATGATGCGCAGAAAGATAAGACCTTGAGTACCGCATGTGCTTAAAGTAAGGAAGTAGAGTCCTCTAATGCTACACAGAAAAATGAGGAAAGTGCCATCAATGACTTCATTGAAATTTATGACTCTGATAGTGTCCCTACCCCTGAACCTGATCATAATATTTGTACCCTTGAATCCATTCAAAATCTTGATTCGAATCATGATTCTTTACCCTTGGTTCACCCTGAACTCATTGATTTCGATCAAAAGGGACCACCACAATTGGATGTATTTGAAAATGATGAGGAAATCATAAATTTTCTAGGTGCACGAGAAGACACACCCCTTGAGGATCATAAAGCAAGATTCATCATAGAACTCAACAGTGCGGCTTATTTTGGGGGGAGTGCCAAGCCTTTCAGTCGCAAAATTATTGAAAATATAAATAGGTCTTCTAGTGAAAACTGCTTTGCGGCACTATTAGACCCAAAAAAAGTAAAAATAAAGGACGTATCCAAGGGTGAAAACCTCTTTAAGGCGCCTGAGGATGGAAGGCTTGAAACACTTCCCTTAGCAGTATATCATGAAAAATCATCTATGTTGGTGGAGAAGATAGTACCAACAAATCTAGGCACAGAAGAACAACCAAAGATAATTCATTTAGCAGAATCATTAACACCTGAAGAGAGAATAGAGCATATGTAGTTTTACAAGGAAAGACAAGTTAACTTTGCATGGTCCTATGCAGATATGCCAGGACTTGATCCAGATCTAGTAATGCATCACTTGTCTTTGCCACCGGGGGCAAAACCTGTTAAACAAAAGTTGAGAAAAATGCACCCACACATTGCTCTATTGGTAAAAGTTGAATTACAAAAGTTGCTAGATGTGGGATTTATCAGACCTGTTGACTATGCTGATTGGATTTCAAATTTAGTACCAGTTTCAAAGCCTGATGGGGGCATCTGAGTTTGCACAGATTTTAGAGATTTAAACAAAGCTTGTCCTAAGGATGACTTCCCACTTCCAAACATTGATATGATAGTGGATTTGACAGTAGGGCACGAAATGTTATCCCTCATGGATGGGTTCTCAGGCTACAATCAGATTAAAATTGCTCCTAAAGATCAAATTAAGACAGCATTCACTTGTCCTTGGGGAACCTTCTGTTGGAATGTCATGCCCTTTGGGTTGAAGAATGCCGAAGCTACCTACCAACGTGCAATGACCACTATCTTCCATGACATGATGCATAACTATTTGGAAGACTATGTAGATGATTTGTTGGGAAAATCCTACACCAGAGCTAGACATCTAGAGATCATGGATAAAATTTTCACAAGATTAGAACAATACAAGGTCCGATTGAATCCAAGAAATGTGCCTTTGGGGTAACCTCTGGAAAACTCCTTGGATACATTGTATCATCTAAAGGAATTGAAGTTGATCCTACAAAAATAAAGGCTATACTTGAAATGCCTCTGCCTAAGAATATCAGACAGTTGAGATCATTACAAGGAAAACTTCAGTCTATTCATCATTTTATAGCACAACTTGCAGATAAATGTCAACCCTTTCAGCATCTATTACACAAGAATGTTTCATTTAGATGGGATGACAAGTGTGAACAAGCTTTTCAGAAAATCAAAGAATATTTGATGACACCACCAGTATTAGTACCTCCTACATATGGCAAGCCTTTGCTTCTATATATATCCACAACCACCACAACACTGGGGGCACTTTTGGCACAACATGACTCTGAAGGAAAGGAATGTGCAATCTATTACATCAGTCATACTCTAGTGGGATACGAGCTCAATTATAATCCTATTGAAAGAGCATGCCTTGCTGTAGTTTTTGCATCATAGAAGCTAAGACATTACATGCTTACACACCAGACAAAGCTCATTGCAAAAATTGATCCTCTTAAGTACCTCTTGAACAAAGCAACACTCACAGGACGATTAGCTAAATGGGTGATGATTCTTAGCGAGTTTGATATTGAGTATATAGAAAGAAAAGCAATCAAAGGACAAGCTATCGCAGATCAACTCGCCAATGCTCCTATGATAGATGATCATCCTCTTATTACAGAGTTTCCTGATGAATCAATCTTCAACATGGAATCTACACATCTGTGGACTTTATATTTTGATGGCTCCTTCACACAAGGTGGTTCTGGCACTGGAATTCTCTTTATCACTCCACAAGGGGATTGTATACCTAAAGCTTATAAGATACAGTTTCCATGTACCAACAATATTGCAGAATATGAGGCATTACTTTCTGGGCTTCGTATAGCTGTGCAATGGAATATCCTTGAGTTGCATGTTCTTGGTGACTCTCAGCTAGTGATCAGACAAGTTAATGATGACTATAAAACAAAAGATGAAAAATTGATTCCTTACAAAAGAATGGTGGATGACTTCAAGGCCTATTTCACATCAATCTCTTTTGAGCAGATCCCCCGAGATAACAACAAAGCTACTGATGCAATGGCAACAATTGGTTCACTTGTAGAAATGCCAAGTAATGCCACTTACTGTGAGTTCCTAGTAGAACCTCTTTTGGAACCTGCTTACAATATACCACAATCTAAAATGATTTGTCTCATTGTTGGTCCTAATTCCCCATGGTATGGGGATATTTATACCTATCTTCAAGATAACACCTTGCCATCAAACCTATCCAATAAATCTCGTAAAACCTTTATCCGCCAAGCTTCCCGCTATGTGATCTTAGTTGATACCCTTTATCGCCGAGGTCTCGATGGTACTTTACTTAGATGTCTTGAGCATGATGAGGTCAAAACTGCTTTACAAGAAGTACACGAAGGTATATGTGGGGCACATTCTAGCAGTCCTAGCTTAGCCAAGAAACTCTTGCGTATGGGTTATTATTGGCCTACAGTGGAAAAGGATGCTTATCAGTTTGTTAAAAAATGCAAGCAGTGTCAAAAACATGGAGACTTGTACATGCTCTTGCACAAGAATTGTACTCTCTTACTACACCATGTCCCTTTTATCAGTGGGGACTCGATCTCGTGGGCAAGATCCATCCACCTTCATCCAATGGTCATAAGTTCATTCTCGTTGCCACCGACTATTTCACAAAATGGATTGAAGTTGTTCCTCTCATTCATATCACTGGAAAACAAATAGCCACCTTCATACTGAACTACATCATTTGTCGTTATGGCGTTCCTCTATCCATCATCACAGATAATGGTCGTCCATTCAAAAATCAGGATGTCTGTGAACTCTGTGAGAAATTTCATATACAACATCATTTTTCCACACCTTACTATCCTCAAGGTAATGGCCAAGCTGAGGCTTCTAACAAAACCATCCTCAAAATTCTTAAAAAGACGGTCAATGAAGCTGGTCAAGATTGGCATATTCAATTGAATCCTACATTGTGGGCTTATCACACGAGTGTCTATACTCCCACAGGTGCTACCCCATATGCCCTTGTATATGGCTCTGAAGCCATCTTGCCCATCGAGGTTGAGTTGCCCTCTTTGCGTGTCTCTTTGTGCAATCAAATCAGTGATGAAGAATACCGAATTTCCCGTTTGCAGGAGTTGGAACTATTGGATGAACGAAGACAAATTACTTTCAATCATCTTAGAGAATACCAGCAACGGATGCATCGAAGTTATAATCAGAAAGTGAAACCACGTACATTTGAGGTTGGGGATCTTGTTCTTCGCGAAAATCCTCGCACTCAACAACATAGAGAAAAGAAGGGTAAATTTGAGCCTAACTGGTTGGGTCCATACGTTATCACTGCTGTGTATGGATCTGGGGCATACCAGTTATCTACTCCAAAAGGTGAATTGCTTAGTGATCCCATCAATAGTATGCACATTCACAAGTTTTACACCTAAATGCTTCAGAGGGAAATCTTTTCAAAGTCCTAAAAAAATACAAAAAAAAAAAGAGGAAAAAGTCAAAAAAATACAAAAAAAAAAAAGAGGAACTATTCGTTCAATGGTGAAAACCACTTCGGTGGCGCCTTGAGCAAGTACCATGGTGAAAACCGAAAAATCAGCACTATGTGTAGAGGCTTCGCTTCTCTTTCCTTTGGAGCTCTACTTGATCTTTTCATTTCCTTTTCATTCATCCTCCACTTCATAATGACCTTTTCACACTCACCATGACTTGTGAATTTTTTGACATTCCCCTCGCTTTGCCATGCATACTAGGTTGGTCCTATCCCTCACTGGGGCATCTCCTTAACCTTCGCTATGGGTTAAGACATCGAAAGCACTGCCACGTGAAAACCACCTCTTTGGCCTATCTCGCTCATCTATTTCCGCCAAATGTCCTCAACAAACTAAAAAAAATCATAAAAATGTCCTCAAAATAAACCCAAAAAAAAAAATCATAAAATGTCCTGAAATAAAACCAAAAAAAAGAATGTCCTGAAATAACCAAAAATCATAAAATGCCCAAAATAAATCCAAAAAAAAAATCTTGAAATAAATCCAAAACATAAATGTCCCAAATAAATCCAAAAAAAATCATAAAATGTCCTGAAATAAATCCAAAAAAATCGTAAAATGTCCTAAAAAAATCCCAAAAAAAATCATAAAATATTCCAAAAATCCCAAAAAATAAAAAATTCCAAAAAACAGTGACACTTTCAGATCACCACACGGCTTTGAACTTCAACAAAATCAATACATGCAAGTGTTGACAATCAAGCAAACATTATAACATATATATCAACCCATCTTACAAATCCAACCAACTGCATAAACTGTAACAAGAATTAGTTCTACATCGAAGCAAAACCCCTGTTTGTTTGTTGATCTTTGCTTATTTTATGATTTTATCTTTGGTGACATGTCTTTTAGCTTCTTCAGGATGTCTTGGACTAGAGAGGCAAGGATGGGGCATGTTCATTTGTTTGTTGTTTGTGGATTGTTTCTTATTCACAGGATGACTCGTCTTAGGACATGGTTGTCTAAAACCATCGAGGACCTATGAGTCTAATGTGGATGAGAGCATTCCTTGTTTGATAGTGTCTTCCATGCAATAAGTATTCAGGTCATCTAAGGTTCTTATAACTAGATGCTTATACTTCATTACTAAATAAAAATGAAAACAGTATTCAGGTCGTCTAGATGTTCATGTTATCTAGATGCTTATACTAATTTGCGACATAATAAGCTCAATGATGATAAAAGCACTTAAAAGGCACAAGAGGCTTCATCACCTTCATTCTCTTCCATCTTGCATTTCATTTTCTTCATCTTTCTTGTCGCAGAGAAATCAATCAATTGCTTAACTCACTGATATATGTCTCTTGAATCAAATCTCAAATCAATCAACCTGCTTCTCAAAATTTTATGTTCCCTTCATCAGTTAATCCATCATTGCAACACCTTGTCTTGCATAAGCATAATTCTCAATCAGCTTAATTATCTCAATCAGCTTTATCAGCTCATCAACCTGGCTATACCGATCATTTCAATCAATTGTTCAGTTACGCCCATCAACTGTGCATTTTCATCAAAATGTACATCACCGCTTTATCACTTGTGCAATATCAGGTATCTAATCATTTTCTAGAGATCTATCGAGAGATTAATCTTCTTACAATCCATTCGATCAATCTCTCGAGGGGGCATATCATCCTTATCATCATCCTTACCAAGATATCCTTGGGGCATGTATCAGTTAATCAAATTTTTTTTCTTTGAAACAACGCGACAAGTTGCATTGTCTCAAAGAGGGGAAAAATGTAGATGCATAAAAATGTCCTCTTAATCATTTTTATCCATTGCATAATCATATCTCCATAAAAACATTAAAATATTATAAGCATTTATAAGCATTTATTCATAACCATAATCCATTTACATAATCATTTAGTCATTTATCCATTATTTATCCAAATGCATATTTCATTAATTCATTTCATAAATATTTATCATTTCATTAATCATTAACATATTCATAAATCATTTCATATTCATCCATTTACATAAATCATTTCACTTTCACTATTTGCATGATTATTCATTTACATTAATCATTAAAATGCATCCATATTTCATTAAATAATTTAAAATTTATAAATCAATTTCCATGAAATTAGCTTAAAGTTGCACATTAAACTCATCAATCAATTTCCATGGAATTAGTTTAAAATTGCACAATTTGAGCTTCCAAACATGAATCATGGCATAAATCACTCCACTCATTTCTCATTTCTTATTTTCACATTATGCATTTATCTATAAAAACCTTCTCCTTCTCAATTTTTGGGGATACACATTTTTGATACACATTTTTATTAAAAATTCAATTTCAATTCTCTTCCACTCATCACAGCTTCTTGTTGCACTTGTGCTTATAAAAATCTGAGAGCATCAAATGCATAAATCAAGAATCATGGTGAAATAGGAAAACAATGGAGCTGATTTTCCTTTGAATGCATTTATTTTAGTTTTGCATAGTTTAGTTTGCATTTTGCATTTGTATTCATTTGGAAAGGCTTTATTGATGATATGCTGAAATTTTGATTTGAATTTATAGATTAAATCATTTCGCTTCTTCAGTTTTCAGCATAAACACATACCACTATGACACCTTTGTTTCATTGCATTTTCTTAATAGGTTGTCATCAAACCCTTGATAATATTGTTGTGTGCACTGCTCATATTTCATGAAGCCTTCATCATCAAAATCAGTATCATTATCAGATGGTTGTAGATTATCCATGTCCTCTTGAAGAGGCAAGAATGGATCAACACTACTATCCCTTATGGAAGACACGGTACTAGAGGAACATATTTTGAGGCTTTAGACAGAAGCAGCTTGAACCCCTCACTCCTCCTGCTCCATAATCATAGAAGAAATGACTTAAATGTGAAAATACAACCTTGCAGCCTCAATGGAAGACCCAGTCACAAATAGAACAACATCCCTTGTGAACAGTCAAGTCACATGTGTAGCAAAAATACCAATGTTGCTACATAAAATTGCTCACTAGATGTGAATGGGCAAACCTTTGAAGCAAGTGATGATAATCAGAGTTTGTTCATATGATTGTGATGTCTTTGATAATGTTTTGAACCTACTTTAGGACCTCATGTCATGATGCTCTCAACTACAATTTGCAATCCCTTTTCCTTTGTATTCATTCTCTTTATTGTTACCATGCCTTTTTCTTATCTCAGAATGCATTTGTTCTTGCCATACAGAATTGTCATTGTTCATTGATTCTTGTTGTCCTGCATGAATCTACTATCAGATTCCACCACATTTGTCTCCCTTTTTATCATGTGTAATACATAACTGTCTCCCCACTTTGATTCTTGTGGGCAGACACATTTCCCCTATGTTGGTGACCTAAAATCTCACCGTCCTATGTGATGTGTGGTTGTCCAATAGGGTAAAGGTGGGAGGGACCATGAGAATACTTTGGGTTGCTCTCTCATTATTTAAGAGATGCATAATTGAACTTGATGCATCTTTTGAATCTAATAATGAAAGTTGATCAACTAGTGTGATTCCATATATTGATTTAATGCATAAATAATAGGTAAATCTCTGATCAAGTTGCTCAATTTCCTTTTTCTTTCAAATCATGTTGAGCTCTACCCTCGTGGGAGCCACATTTACCCCACATGTTGTATTTAACTAAATCAAAATAGTAACCAAATTTGTCCTAAATCTGCACATGAAGCAAACAAGTTATAAAAATAGATGCATATTTTGGATGTGTTTGATGACTTCATTGTTTTCCAGGACATCCAAGGTTTGCATGCTTATTTAATGCACTTATGGATCATTTTATACATGCATAGGTGTATGTAAGGATTGAGATCTTTCATTGCTTAGAGCCTTTCTCTAATATCATTGTTTCTCCATATGTAGGAGCTACGAGCACTATGGAGTTGGGAAGCACACAAGCAGCTTGGGGAAGCAGCAGCAAGGTAAGAGGGAAACTTACAACCAATCATTCTTAGGCAATGACTGGTCTCCACTCTTATATGCACATTGTGTTTCACTTATTCATGTATAAATTGTTTCTTTATTTTCATTGAATAAGTAAAGTTAGTCCCTTGGCTTGTGAGGGACATGTACACTTCATGATTATCAATAAATATTACATTTGTACACATATTGTTCTCTCTTCTCATTTGTTGTAATTGCAACATTGGAATAAAAATGTAATTTGTTTCATTTGACAATATTTTTCCATGCATATTAAATCTACCAGACTTATGGTTTATCTTTTAAATGTTTAAATGAACAACACTAAAGAATAAACACTAAACCTAATTTCAGCTTAAAGCTAAAAATCAAGTAACATATACATAAAAAAAATGTTATATGTTATATGGTCCGCCTATGTCTAAATTGTAACTAGTTTGACTTCGAAACTTGATTAAGGAAAAAATATTCAATAAAACACTATGAAACCAATTGGAAGCACTAGATATCATAGTTAAAAATCTAAATTTGAAAAAAATAGAATTTTATCCTTCATGGAAAAAAAGTTATGTGTTATATGGTGAGCGTCACTCCTTTAAAATGGTGTTTACTAAAAAAAACTAGTTTTCAAAGGAGATGGAAAAAGAAGTACAATATGATTTCAAATTTTTTGAAAAAACTATATTTACAATCTATAAACAAAATTTCACAAATCACTAGTTTGCATCATCTTCAAATTCCTCACGATTTAGCTGCTATAGGTGCCTGAAAGTAAAGATTTAGTTAGAAAAAATCAGTTCAATGTCTAGTTTGGCCAAAAATTGTAAACCAATATTGTGGGATCACCCCCTATTTTGGCACCCTTACATTAATCATTCCTTAAACGTACCATTTATAGGCCCCTAATTTTGTAAATAGGATGCCATTTAATTGCAATCCTAAACATTATTTATTTCATGTATCTCTAGGTAAGTCCTTGGAAAGTGTTCTCAAACACTAGGATTACAAAGAGATTAATTTTGAATGAAATAATCATGTTAATTGACATTTGTAATTAATTATAAATAATAGGATCATGTGAGGACGTCCAAGATGAGTTCCTAGATAATAGGAGCACATGGGGCACCTACATGGAAGGTGGCTCACCCTGAGTTAAGTTAACTATTTAAGTAAAAGAAACACTTTGAATGTACAGACTATAGGAGTGGTGAATGGCGTCAAGGCAACAGCCGGGCTCGTCTATTTCTGCACGGCCTGGGCCCAATTAGGGCCCGCCCAGTCTGTAATCGCCGACGTAGTCTGGCCTGTTTCATTTTAGTTTAGTCTACTAATTCAGTTTAATAGTTTAGTTCAGTTTTAGCTCAGTTATGGTTAACAATTATCTTAAGTTAGTTTTAATTGAATGTTAGTTGACTTCGCTTAACTTGAATGCACACCACTGACTTGAGTTGCATGATAGATAACAAGTGAATACTTTTAGTTAATAGGGGATGACCATTCTTGCATGAATGGTGGAGAGATATGTTTCAGTTAACAGAGAATGACTTGGACCCACCTTGAGCACCCAAGTTGGCTTCTTGGAGTTAACTCTTTTGCATGCTAAGATATTTGGCATTTCACTTTATGTCTACCTTGGGTGCCCATTATATAAGTCCTAAATATCTATAACCAAGGTTCAATTATGATCACTCTAGAATGCAACGGATGAGCCCATATGTTTTGGCATTGTTCTCATAGTAGAACTCTACTTGCAAGAGATAGGAATAGGTTTTTGGTGATAAGCTTTGAGCTTTGTAATTGTAACTCTTTGGAGTTTACAAAGTTGATTATTGCCTATATATCTCAAGCAAGCTGAAGAGAGATTGTACCTCGCTTTTACGAGGTTGTGAAGAATATTTGCGAAGGAAAGAAGCATTTCAAGCACCTGATTGGAACACACCATCGTTAAATAATACATTGATTCTGGTGGATTTTTTCCCAAAAGGGTTTTCCACCTGCATATGCTGTGTATCTTCTAATATCCTATCTAATTTTCTACAACCTTTCTTCATCTCTAAATGATAAAATGAATTAATCAGAGAATCACCCACAAAGAATATGTAACAAGAATCATATATTTGAATCATAAACTCAAATTTTGCAAAAGTATTGCTACATAAACACCTCCTTGTCTTCACAATTAAAAATAGAGTTGAGGCTGGGTAGAGTTTTGGACCTCTCTCTCAAAGATCAAGGCTCATTATGTGGGAGCTTTTACTATTTTTTGTTATTGCTGATTTTAGAAAATAAGTTTGTTACAATGAGTTTAAATTCTCGTTTAGATATTGAAAGATTCAATGGATATAATTATGAGATGTGGAAACTAAAAATGTAGGATCTCCTTGAAGAGAGAGATCAGTGGTTAGTTGTTGGTAATGAGACAAAGTCACCTACAACGATGTCAGATGAGGATTGGGCTAAGCTTGATAAGAAGGAAAGAGGGACCATAATATTATGTCTTGTTGATGTTGTTATCTTGAATGTTTTAGAAGAAACTACTACATATAAGTTGTAGAAGAGAATAGATGATATTTATCAAACTAAAATTCTTACTAATAAGTAGTATCTGAAAAGACATTTGTATTCTTTAAAGATGAAAGAAGGTGATTCTGTTGCAAATAATTTGAATGCTTTTAATTCGATTCTAAGTCAGTTAGCATATGTAGATGTAAAGCTAGAAAATGAAGATAAATGCATTTTGTTACTTTGTTCTTTACCAGAGTCTTGGGAAAATCTAATTGCTTCTATTAGTGGTAGTGGTGTAGATCCAAAGATGGACAATATAATTCCCACTCTCTTATCAGAGGAGATGAGGAGGAATTCTAAAACAGAAATCCAAGATTCCTTGTTTGTAAAAGGTAGGCCTGAGAAAAAGGAACCTAAGGGAGGCAAGGAAAGGAAGGGTAAGACAGAAGGAAATAGTAAGGTAAAGTGTTGGAACTATGGGAAACTAGGACATGTGAAGGACTATAAGAACAAGAAAGAGAGTTTTTATTCTTCTACAGAGGAATCCTCAGATGACAGTAATGATGCATTGGTTATTTCAGCTAATATTTTTTATGATAATTCTTTGCTTCATGTTTCAGAGTGATCTTCATAGAGAGGATGGTAGTCACGATGCCATGTGTGACTCGATACCATGGTTCAGTGGGAGTTGTTGGCAGTGACAACGATGCATCATTGGTAAGGTTATCTTCATGTGATTGGAGATATGGTTTCTTGGTTTAGAGTGTATTTGTTATGATGTCATGGTATACTCTTGATACTAGTTTAGAGTTTGACATATTATATGTTTTCTTGAGACCAAGATGTATATATGTTTTGGTGCATGTGATCCCCTAGGAAGAGATGGTTAGATCATGGATGTCATGTTTACGTTCAAGATTGGAGCTTTGGCATTGATCTTGTGTAGTTCTCTTATGTATTGGGTACATTAATCATTTGCTTGATCACTTCATGAAAGTGTTGTGTTTCATTTCAAATTTGGCATGGATTGGTTGGTTATAGGTCCTCATGGATACTTGGAGAAATAGGTGAGGCTTGAGTTCTCTTATGGTAAGAGATATATGTTAGAATGGTTACTTGTAAGAAAATCTATTTTCAACAGTAAAGACCAAGAAGCTTACACCTTGGTTGAATGTGAGTTCAACACACTCGATGGTTCCACATGCCTCCAAAGAGGCAGTTTGGATACAGAGACTTGGGAAAGGTATTGGTTTTAATCGCAAGTAAGTTAAACTTGAATGTGATAGTCAGAGTGCTATGTGTTTAGCGAAAAATCCTATGTATCATGCTTGCACTAAGCTTGTTGATGTAAAATATTACTTTGTGTGAGAAATGGTTGAGAATGGGAAGGTATTAATTGAGAAAGTTGACACTTTAATTAATGTTATAGATTATCTTATGAAACTAGTTCTTACAGATAAGTTCTCTTGGTTTTAATCATTTGCTTGGAGCTTCATGATTATGCAGGTTGCATTTGAAGTTGGCATGGATTGATTAGTTAGTGCAGGAAGGTCATTCACCTTGAGTCCTGTACTTGATTTAAAATTATTATTCCTTGTTTAGAATAATTGCAATGTATAATGTCAAGTGGGAGAATGTTGGAAATAGGATGTCATTTAATTGCAATCCTAAACATTATTTATTGCATGTATCTCCTAAGTCCTTGGAAAGTGTTCTCAAACACTAGGATTAGAAAGAGATTAATTTTGAATGAAATAATCATGCTAATTGAAATTTGTAATTAAATCTAAATAATATTCTGAGCATGTGAGGGTGTCCAAGATGAGTTCCTAAATAAAAGGAGCACATGGGGCACCCACATGGAAGGTGGAACTCACCTTGAGTTAAGTTAACTGTTTGGAGTAAAAGATAGCATTTTTGAATGCATGTAAATATCCTAGGAGTTAGGGATTGATGTTTACATGCATGAAGTTTAGTTCAATTCAGTTTAGATTAGTTCAAAATCAGTTTAGTTCAGTTCAGTTTAGTTATGGTTAACAGTTATCTTTAGTTAGTTTTAGTTGAATGCTAGTTGACTTCAGTTAACTTGGAATGCATGACTAATGACTTGAGTTGCATGACAGATAATAGGTGACTACCTTCAGTTAATAGGGGATGACCATTCTTGCATGAATGGTGGAGAGATATGTTTCAGTTAACAGAGAATGACTTGGACCCACCTTGGGTGCCCAAGATGGCTTCTTGGAGTTAAATTTTTTACATGCTAAGATATTTCAGAAGGCTGAGTTAAGTGGGCCCATTCTTGGGTGCCTACTTTGAGGATAATCCTTGAAGATATCTATGGAATCAACGTTCAGTTGTGCCTTCAATTTGGGATGACCAAATGGATGAAGCACATGTTTTGGCATTGTTCTTCATGGTAGAACTCTACTTGCAAGAGATAGGTGTACCTTTTGTGAGATAGGGATTGAGCTTTGTAATTGTAACTCTTTGGAGTTTACAAAGCTAATTATTGCCTATTTATCTCAAGCAAGTTGAAGAGTTTTTGTATCAGTTTTATTGCAGGTTGTGAAGAAGATTTGGTGAAGGAAAAAGAAGCATTCTCAAGCAAGGATTGGAATTATTGTAATCTACTTCAGAGATTAAATAATACATTGATTCTTAGTGGGGTTTTTTCCCAAAAGGGTTTCTCCACGGTATATGTTGTGTATCTTCTAATATCCTATCTAATTCTTCTACAACCTTTTTCCTTCATTCTACAAATGATAAAATGAATTAATCAAATAATCACCCACAAAGAATTTATAACAAAGAATTAGTATTTATATAATTCATTAACCATAATTTTTGTGTCAGTCATATAAACACCTCTAATTTTCACCACCAAGACTCATTATTTCGGACTCTGAGGCCACCCATAAATCAAACTCGACAACATTCAAATTATTCAAATTTCAGAAAACCCAATTCCTCAACTCCAGGGACTGTTGCCTGTAGCAACTTAACCTTTTGAGGGATTTTTTAATTAAGCAGGAAAACAACTGACTTAATTCAAATTTCTTATGGATGTCGGCCTGTGAGGTCTAAATAATGAATAATTAGGTCTGAATGCCTATAAATATAAGTTTTTAGGGCATTTTTCACAACATTTAGTCATTTTCAACAAACAAATTCAAGAGTCAAGTGTTGAATATCTTTCACGAGAAGATTTATTAGTCTATCTACAACAAAGTTGAAGCTTTAGGGCAGCAAGCTAGGGTTTTTCTAGGTCTTCAAGCTCACTTTTTGTCCAAGATATTGCATTGTCAAGGGTTGATCATGGATGCCTATGGAGAATCATGAAGAATTCTAGGTTGGGGAGATGCACCTAGCCATCAAGCCAAGCCTAATGACTTGTTTTCTAAGTGATTTCATCTTCCATTTTCTCTCTATTTTTAGCCTAAGGAAGATTTGCATGTTATTAAGATTCATTTCTAAGGTGATTTAGGGTCTCTTGGAATGATTCTTGCATCATTCTAGTTTCATTTATGCATTTTATTCTTCCATATTAGAATGGGATTGCATCTTACTTCAAATTTTCTAGTCTTAGATGCACTTAGGGATAGGGTTTTACAACACATTTCATTATCTTTTTCAAGGTTTAAATACCAACTAGGGGTTTGACCAAGGCACTCTCCCTTTGGTTTATCTGGGAATTCTCCTCACTATGGACCCTCAACCAAAAGACATTTGCAAGGATGTGTAGGATAAATTTTGCAGGAGGATTAGTCATTAGACTCATAAGTGGCTATCTTCAGGGGGTCATGTGGTTTTATTGAAATCTATGGTTCAATCTCTTCCTATTTACTGGTGTTTTGTACAAGTGGCTCCTGCTAGTTTTGTTAAGGATTTTAATGTCCTTGCTCATCAGTTCCTTTGGGTGGGTAATCTTCTTAATTCTAAGTGGAGTTTGGTGAAGTGAGAGTCTATGTGCAGGCCTAATTAGGAAGGGGGTCTTGGTCTCAAGTCTACTAGTTTGATGGGTCAAGCTTTAGTTGCAAAGTTGTACAAGTGTTGGTGTACTTGCCAAGATCAGGATTGGGCTATAATTCTCAATTTTAAGCACCTTAGTGGGGTGGACCCTGATGATGTTCCCTGATATGGTCTCCAAGGAAAAGGGTCTATGATCTGGGATACTCTTAAAAAGGGGGCTAAGTTGATTAAGGAGGGCTTGTTTTGGATCCGGAATAAGGGGTCTGAAGCCCTCTTTTGGTATGATTCCTTGGATGGTTATCCTTCCATTATTTCTATGTTTCCTTATTTGCAACCTCTTTGTGACAACTTGACGAATGCAGATTGGTGCAAGGTGGAGGACTTTAAAACTGTTCAGTCATTGGGACAGGTGGATGTGTGGCATTGGAAGGATCCCCAAGAGTGGCCTCCAAGAGGTTCTAAGTTGGAGAGGAAAGAGCTTGCTAGCATTTTGGCTGGTAGAATGTGCAGCTCCCTTCGAGATAAGAATATTTTGGCATGGGGTCCTAATCCAAAAGGTAGATTCTCAGTTTCCTCTGGATATTTGGAGCTTGATAAGCAAGTGTATGGAAATGTTGGGGTTCCTTGGTGGAAGTAGGTTTGGAATAAATTTTCTTGGCCAAAGTGTAATTTCTTTTTGTAGTTGGTTGTTCAAAATAGATGTCTCACTTGGGAAAATCTACAAAAAAGAGGCTTTTAGGGCCCATCCATCTGTGTTTTGTGCAATAATAGTGAGTAGTGTACTTCACACCTTTTCTTCAAGTGTCCTTATGCTAGGTATATTTGGCATTCTTGGTGGGGAGTTTGGGGACAACCTTGTGTTCATGCCTCTTCTTTGATATAATTTTGGGAAAGTTTGGGAAGACCCCTTGCTAAGAAGATTTTTCTTCAGATTGCTTAGATTATTGGCCCTACCTTTATTATTTGGAACCTTTTGCTTGAGATAAATAGGAGGATTTTTCAAGATGTGAAGCAGGCAGGAGACCTTTTATGGAGGAGGATCTTTAGCAAGATCCAAGAGACTATTGTAGCTAAGTATGATCTGTCGATGACTGTTGATCCAAGTGATCTATCCTATGTGAGGAAGCTTCATTTGGAGGGCAGGGAGTTTGATTGCTTGGTTGGTAGTAGCCCTCGACGAGTCAAGAAGAAGGTACATCGGGAGGGTAGATGGTGACCAACCCCTCTAGGAGTTCTGAAGATAAATGTTGATGGATCTTCTAGGGGGAATCATGGGCATGCTAGGATCGGTGGTATTGGTAGAGATAGTAATGGAGGGGAGGTACTTTTCTTCTCTATTTATAAGGGTCACCATTCTAACAATTTCATGGAGGCTCTGACTATTTTTCATGCTATTGAAAGAGGTTGTTCTCAGGGGTGGAAGAGGATCGTCTATGAATTTGATTCACAGATTGTAGTTGATATCCTAAATGAGCAGAGATTTGATGGTGTTAATTAGAAACTAGCTAAGGTGATCGAACAGATTGTGAATCTGTCCAACTCCTTGGAATTTGTTTCCTTCTGTCATATTTTGCGGGAATGGAATAGAGTGGCAGATCTTTTGGCAAAGTGGGCTTCTGAGCACATGCAGAGGTGGAATGTTGATGATTGGGGACTTTTATCCTCATAATTCTCTGTGTCCCTCAAAAAGATGATCACAGAAGACCTTCATTTGTAATTAGTTCCTTGGTTGGGTTCCTTCGAGGACTGTTGTAGCGGGGTTGGTTGGTTGCTTTTATGGGCTTTTGCTTGTTACTTTTTAATGCTTCTTTGATTCAATAAATTTTTACCCCCTTTTTTAAAAATAACATTAGATATATAAGCTTGTTTTTAATTATTGTGGTGATATGGTATTGGTTTTATTAATGGGTGGATGAGAGTATACTATGTTTCAGTGGTTTCTTTTTAGGTTAAATCTCATTTTTTATATATAGTTTATAGATAATATATATAGTAATGTGACTAGTCACATAAAATTTGTTGTTAAACCTTTAATAGTTTCGAAAAAGGGACACATTATAATTGCTAACAATTTAACAAGAATAAATATATATAAGTATGACATGGGAGAATATATGAATTGAATAGATTTAATCAAAATTTAATATGAATTTAGAGCTTTTGAATTTAATATCTAGTAAAATTTAAATCAATTTTAATTAGAATTAATGTGATAAAATAAAGAATATTATTATATTAATTTTAATTTAATATTATTTTAGATTATATATGGATGTACAAGTGGGTGGATGGATGGATGAAAATTGGTTATAATATAGTATTCTAATATGATATATATGTGTATATCTCCTTGTTTTAATTATAAAATATTATTATGTATTCACTAAAAACTCTTGGAATTGTTATGTCTTTATATTACTATGATGTATGGTATTATTATTGTCATAACGATGTGTTTATTTAATATAATTGATATAGTAATATGATTGTTTAAAACTTGTCTCATATAAACTAGTTCAAAAATGAAAACCCATTACTATTTAATATTGAAATCGTTTTAGTTCTAAAAACATTGAAATTAAATACTATCATATTATTAATCATAGATGCAATAAATTTATTGCAAGAATTCACATACAAAATTATAATCATAAAGTACAATGAGATTAAGAAAATACATAGAATTATTTTAATTATCTAAAAAATATTCATAGTAAATTCTTATTTACTTTAAAAAAAAAAAATATTTTAGCTAAGAATTTTGACTTATTACTTAGTTTAGACAGTATTCACTTTATCTTGTATATAGATATCTAATATAATTTTCAATATTTTTCATTTAAATTCTAATAGATCTATGTTTTCAAGAAAGTATTTATTGATGAATAAGTAAATATCATATTTTTTCCTCTGTATTATTGAATACATTATCAACCTAGAATAATTCAATAAATTGCTTCAATTGTTGCATAAGGTGTGTCACATGGGAATGCAAGCACCTAGTCATCATTTTTTATATCCTTATCTTTCACCTTTCATCCTATTAGGTGACTTGTTCTACTTATATTTAGTGTCATGTAGTATCACGTGTGGCAATAACACTTGTGCTCTCTTCACTATTTTTTTATAATGTTTGAGTTTAAAAAATATTGGTTTTTGTATGCATTCATAATGTGAGCTTTTGTGGACATTACCCAAAAAAAAAAAAAAAAATGTCTTATTGATCAACTTTATTATTGAATATAAATTATAATATATAGAGATTGTCTCGCACCTATTGAAATCAAAATCAAACTAAATAGTATATTGAAAATTTATTGACATAGTACACTTGTCATATAAACATTTCCTATGATGTAACTAGTCCTTGCCAAGGGCTATAGGGATGAGTATGGACAAAAATGAATAGAATATATTATGTGCATCAAAAGTTATGAAATCCATTAATTTAAACTAAAATGCATTTCTCTTGTTAGGAATAATTAATGAGTTGGCAATGCTTTCTTTTTTACATGAGAAATTTTAAAGTAAGTTTACATAAAAAAGAAAAAACATTAATCAAATGTAGCCAATTATTATATATTGTAGGTGAATGAATTGAGAAATTGGAAAGCCAATATTGAAATATAGAATATATCAAATAATGGTAAGAAATTATGTCACACTTAAAATAATGCACACCAAAAAAATTCAACACTTGTTCCTTTTCTATTTACTTTTTTAAATAGGTTTTAATGGACTTAGAGATTATACAAGACAACAATGTATGATAAAAATCATGAAAAAAAAACAACATAATATAAGACACAATTTTACATTAATTAAGTTCCTTGCAACTACCATATTGTATATACAATTATATATGATAAGGTCCATGCTATTTAGTTCACATCTTATCTATGTTCCCACATTTTGCATAGACATCTAGTTCTACTAGAATAGTTGCAACCACATCATTTGACAAGTTAGTTATTGATACACAAATATTTAATATATAGTTAAATTAAAAAAGTTAAACAATTAAAATTAAATATTAAAATAAGTCAATATAATTAAATAAAGATTTTTTTGAATAATATGAAGTTATAATATAAAGTATTCACTTATCAATTCAACTAAAAATAAATAACTAGTGTTATGATAAAATTATTTATAGAATCAACCAATTCTATGAGACTTTGATAGCTTCTATAAAACCTAAGAATTGCTCAAAATTTTGTTGACAAACATGGTATGTACTAGTTGTGCAATGTGATAAAAAATTAGAACATTAAAAAAGATTTTATAATTTTGTACCATAAAACTTGAGAATAATTTGATTGTTTTCGAAATTATTTTGAAAAAGAAAATCATAGACAAATAGCTTAGAAACTTGTTATTTTATATGTCATGATTTGAGATGAGTTAAAATATCTTGGTGTTTATAGATTAATAAGATGAACAAGTAACATTTACTAAAAACGATACTTGTCATCAGGGCTTAAATTTGATGGTCGACCCTGCCTGTCAAGAAATTTTTTTGTGACAGTCATTTATTTGAAGTTGCCTTTCAAATATTAAAGGTTATCTATTTGAAGAAAAATATATGTAGATTGAAAAAACATATATAGGAATAATTACATAGAAATTTTGACAGTTTAACTAAAAAATTTCCTTTCAAGTGATACTGTCTCCCTAAAATTTTAATTGTATTTTACAGCTAAAATGACTAAATACTACAGCCATCAAATTTAAGCCCCGATTGTCATGCTTAAAACAAATAAAACATATCTCAGAATTGAATTCACTTGATACTTGACCAAAATTGTTGTCATAATGTAGTATACTAAATTATAACCATTTCACTTATAATTTAAGTTAAAAATACATATAATTTTGCCCTACTAAAGTAGATATAAACAACAAAATTGTAAACATGCATGTGTCAAAATAAATACCTGTCATTTCTTCTTATTAGAAAGTAGTGTGCAGATATCAAAATCTTTCTCAGGGCTTTCTAGCATAGCCTTCCATTCATCACCTTCATTGGAATAAACCTCATTTTCATTGGGTGATCTGCTCTCTATTCCAATGACATTACTTATATCACCATCATTATCATCAGCAAATCCTTTGTCATGAGGTCTCCTTGTTGGGGAAGGGTGAACATGTCCCTTGTCACAAGTTCTCCTTGGTGAGGAAGCATGATCAGACACTGCTATAGCTTGCAAGAGCTCTTCTTGTTTGATATATTCATAGGGACTAACATTTACATTATCATTTAGTATAGAAGTGGTTATATATTGGAAGTTTAATGGTGTAACTTCTCCAATCACAGCTACCCTACTACTATCTTGAAGAGGAAAAACAACAATACTAGGCTCAATATTACCTATTTCCATGCCAGAAGAAGCCAATATATTCTCCTCATTTGGAGTTGTATGAGGCAAATGTTGTTGTTGCCCCTCATAGAAATCTTGTGGGCACTGAGATTGAGGAGAAGTGGAAGAAGTAGTGCCTTGATTAAGTGTGTTGTCTGATCCCCTTGTCCTTTTTTTCTCCAATACAAGTTGTGGGTTCTCTGAATCTTCAAGCAGTCTTTTTGGTCCTGTATCTGAATCTTGAAGCTCTCTTTTTGGCCTTGTATCTGGATCTCCAGGTGGAACACTTACCTTGTTCTGACTGTTAATGGCATATTGTCTCCCACCTAAAGTGAAGTCCCTGTGGCAGTCATTGCATCTGTACCTTGCTTGTAAAACAGTGGAAGAAGTATTGTCAAAATACCTGAACTTAGTATTGGGTTGCTGAGCCTGACAATATATGCAAAGTGGCCTGATGTCTGATTCTTTCAGAGCATTTCTAAGATCTTCAAAACCTTCCATGGTGTTGGCTGGCTGAGGGAGGTGAATCTTATAGCCACCCAATGACTGCTCAATTTTTGCCTCTCTCATTTTGCTTTGAATTTTTTCTATAACTTTTTCATCCATTGTACAGAAATATAATGTAGTAATGTGAGTTAAACTCATTTATATAATGAAACAGGAAGTTTACCTTCTCAAGGAAGATAATCAAAATACTAAAATTGTTAAAAAATCTTAAAATCGTTTTAAAAATTAATTAAAAAATCTTTAATTTTTTATAATTATTAAATCAAATTTTAAGTATTAAAATATTATAATTAATGATATATTCAAACTTAACAGCACTTAAAAAATATCCATTACATTTAGAGAAAAGATAGTGATATTTTAGTAAAATCAATTTTTTTTTTTTGTAAAAATCAATATATTATTAGAAAAAGGAAGTTAATATCCAGAAACAAACGGTATGTATTTTTTTTAAATGATATAATTCTTGGAGGGAAAAAGAAACGTCAGCAAACACCCATAAACGGCGGTTAATAGTGGAAAACGGCGTTTCGTACGTTTTAACGGAAACAGCTTTTTGCACTGGCTGTTTTGGGAACTATGGATTTGGGAAATTTTATGATTTTGTTAGGATATTGGTGATAATGATGGATATTATTTTTTTATTTTAAGTTTATTTTTGCTTTCTATTTTATATATATTTATATATTTTTTAATATGATAAAACTATTATAATAATGAAAACACAATATTAGAGGTATATTGATCTTTAGGTTTGATAAAGGATCCCAAAAAAATTAATGATTATAAGCATGTTTGGAATTTGATGGTCACTGTACTTGTCATATGAAAATTTTATGACAAATCTAATCATTTACATACCTTTCATTAGTCATATGGATATTTTATAAATAAGTATTGAAAATTGAATGTAAAATTAGAAAACAATGATAGCTATTAGTAATGATTGCAAAAATCTTAAATTTACTATTACATTTCATAATAAGTTTCTAAATTCATATTAAAATATATATATATATATATATTATTTTTGAAAAGATTCTAATTAATATGCATTTCTATAATAGTCATTATAAAATGATATATAACAAGGTTACGATGTTGTGAAGTTTTGCCAAATGCAAGCAGTTTTGTTCTTTGACTTGTAGAAAATTTGAGAGCATCGGTTTAGTCAAATTGAGGCCAGGTATACAATCATTGACCTTTTTTTGAATTTCTATATATGTTGGTGTTTTCTTTGCCACCAATTCCTTGACTAGTGGGTATAAATTTGGAGGGAGTGCTACAATAAGCTTTCAAATAAGAAGATATGTCAAACAAGCTTCTAATATTGTCTCATGTGCTACTTTGCTACTTTGTTCCCCTCTGCTACTATGTTTGTTTACTTTGTTGTTGCAAATGGCACAATATTTTGGTACTAGGGTTGGTGAATCAATTAGTTCCAAAGAGTACTCCATTTCAAATATGTCTATGGGTTTGAACAAGAAGAACAAAGCACTTGCATTTCATGTATATTGTGTTCAACAAGAAGACCAAAGTATTTGTATTTCATGCAAATTGTAATTCACAAAAAAAATAAAGTACTTGCATTTCATCTATACGGTCACTCTTTAATTAGTTAAAATTGTGCATCTCTTAATGGTATGCAAATTTATTGACATCCAAAATATAACTTGTTTGAAATTTTCATAAATGGAGTTCAAATCACCAATTTACCTTAAAATTTAGTGAATAGGGCTACATGGGAGTTGATGATGATGAAGAAAAACCCAACTCTCTCACACAACTTCCAAAACTCATATTACAACAAAATCCATGAATGATTTACCCAAATTTGACAATTACTTGTGTTAAATTAACAATCGGTTTACAATTGCTTCAGCATAAACTCCTATTTGCAAAGAATCAAATAAATTGATTAAATTAGATTTCATGAATTACATTACAAAATCAGGCAACTATTTTGCCTCCCTGACTCTTCAACTTTGACTCTTCATTTTCCCCTCTCGATGCTTTGGCTTCCAACCTCGGAAACTCAACTTGACCTTCTTTTCAAAATTACACTTTCAGCCTCCACTCTACTCCAACTGGCAATTTCTTTTGCCGTCTCCTTGCTTTGCACCAAGAATCATAACCTGCAAGTATACACTCACTGTCTAATGGCTATGTTTTCCTTGACTCCACCTTAGGACGACCACTCTTTTCTTCATGCCACAATTAATTGTATTACACTTCACATTTTGCTCTTATGCACCACACAGCCTCCTCTTTTTGACATGGCGCCTCTGGCTCTAGGAAAATTCATCGCCAACAATTCACCGATGGAAAATTCACCACCAAGTAAAATTCATCGCCAACAATTCACCACGATGGAAAATTAACTACATTAATATTTTTTAATATATATTTCGAAAATTTTGATTTTATTAAAAATATTAATGCGGTGAATTTTCCGCATCAACGAATTGTTGGCGGTGAATTTTACTTGACGGTGAATTTTCCATGACGGTGAATTTTCCATGACGGTGAATTTTCCATCAATGAATTGCTAGCGATGAATTTTTTGTATGTCTGCGCCTCCAATCTCACTGTCCTTGTCCTCTTTGCCTTTTCTCTTAGTTCTGCACATTTATTTTCAAATTGATGTCCATTTCATTTTTCCACAGCTGTGAACCTTCTTCTTCATTTATACCATGGCCTCCTTCCAAGGTTTGCACACATTGTCTCCTTAAATTAACATCTAGTTAAATTCATGATCTGAATTTACAAACATTCATTGCCTCCACATTACTATTCCAACACAACTTCCTCCAACTAGTTTGACCTTCCTCCATCTAGCGACCCCTTTCTCGAACAATCTACATTTTATGTTGCCATACATTTCCTTACACCACTGTCCCGTGGCCTGATGACCTGTTCTAAAGGAGGTGTTGCCTATTCTTCCTTTGTTGTTCTTTTGAGTTTGGTTCTGTTGGCCACATGGCTTATTTTTTGTTGTTGTTCCTTGTCATGTTGTGCTTATTGTTGAATCTTTAGTGTTGCAAAAGGGATCGGGGCCCTTTCAAAATCCATGTTTACCTAATAAAAAACATAGTATTGTAGGATTGGATTCATTGTATCTTATAAATAATAATAAGGCATGTACCTACTAAATAAAGTTGTGTATCTCCACAATAAACATTTGGAGTAGTGGGTACAAATTATCAATTAGTGAGAGTCTATCATAGCCACAACAATAGTCTCAATATAGAAAGTAGTGTCGATTATCCACCAAAATTATGAAAGAGAGGAAGGTCATCCACAACCATTAATTGAGCACTTTTTGTTACAATCAATCTGAGCACCACCGTTATCAAGTAATAATATATGTTACTAAATTTCATGTGCAACATGATTGAATAAATAAGATTTTTTTATAAATTTGTAACTCAAATCATATAATGTATCAAGCATTGAATCATTTGTGAAATTTTATTTAAATTTGCAATTCAAAAGAGAATCACCGAAAGGTTGTAGTTTTATTGGTTGATGACAATGGCACGTTCCTTAATTACGTCATCCACCAAGGTTCAAATACTCCAAATAATATATGTTATGGACTTTCATGTGCAACATGAGTGAATAAATAAGATTTTTTTACGAATTTGTAACTCAAAATCATAGAATGTATCAAGCATCATTATTTGTGAAATTTTATTTAAATTTGTAATTCAAAAGAGAATCACAAAATGTTCTAGTCTCAATAAAGAATAGAGACAACACAACTAATACTAATTTCTTCAACACCTTATTCATCAATCTCATGAAAGTGCTTGATGCATTGGTTAGTCCGAAAGGCATTACTAACCACTCATACAATCCTTCATTAGTCTTAAATGCAGTCTTCCATTCATCTCCTTTGATTTTGATCTGATGATATCCACTGTTGAGATCAATCTTTGCAAAATACCTTGCTCCACTCAAGCAGTCCATAATGTCATCCATCCTTGGCAATGGGAATCTATACTTGATAGTGATCTTATTGATTGTTCTTGAATCAGTACACATTCTCCATTCTCCATCTTTCTTAGGTGCAAGTACAATAGTTTGCAAGTACAATAGTTACTGATGGGCTCAAACTTTCTTTGATCAATCCTTTCCTCAACAACTCTTGTATATGTCGGTTCAGCTCTGCATTTTTTGTCGATGTCATTCTATGTGCTGCTTTATTTGGAAAACCTGCTCCCGGTATAAGATCTATATGATGATTGATACTTTGGACTAGCAATAAACCATCTAGTACATTCTCTAACATGATGTCTTCATACTCCGTCAACAATTCTTCCACTTATTTTTGTGGTAGATCTTCACTCTTTGTTGTCTTTGAACTTCCACCTTTCTTTGGAATCAATGCAAAACACATGTTCTCATGCCTCAATCCATAAAGAAATTTCCTTCCATCTACGAAACATAGTCTGGTAGTTCCACAAAATTCAGTCTTATCCTCTTCCTCCAAAGGTATCAACTTGATTCTCTTTCCATTTGATGTTATAGTATAGGTATTTCTTCTTCCATCATGAATTTCCTTCTTATCATATTGCCATGGTCTTCCTAACAGTAAATGGCATGCATCCATAGACATAATATCACACAACACTTCATCCTTATAAGATCCAATATGAAATTTCACCAAACATTGTTCATTCACCAATGTCTTATACTCATCTTGAATCCATGCTATCCTATAGGGGTTCAGATGTTTCAATCTTTTCAAGTTCAACTTGGTTACCATCTCCTCTGAAACTTAATTGTCAGTACTACCACTATCAATGATAACTTTACATACCTTTCCTTCGGACTTACATCTAGTTTTGAATAGACTTTTCCTCTGCGATGGTTCCTCAATAACTTCTTCATGCATCAAAGCTCTTCTCATCACCAATGATTCTCCTTTCTTAGGTTTCCCAACTGAATTAGGGGATCCAGCATGTTCTTCCTCTATATAAGCTACTCTTCCAGTATGTTTAGGTTTCTTTCTGGTACTCCCTTGATGAAACTCAAATTCTCTATGTCCTTCACCTCCACACTTCTTATTCAGCTTCTCTTCCACTTTCAATGCAAATTGATATGCTTCTTCAATAGATGTCATCTTTACTAGGCTTAATTCCTCTTGAATGTTTGTTCTCAGCCCATTAATATATCTTGCAACCTTTTCTTTGTTTGCTTCACTATGGCCAGCGTTGATTATCATCTTGTAGAATTCTTCGGTATAAACCTTCACAAATCTTTCTTTTTGTCTTAGGTTCTACAGTCTCTTCAACAATTCAAGTTCATAATCTATTGGTATGAATTGATTCTTCAATTTCATCACCATCCTATCCCATTTGAAATTTGTAATTCAAAAGAGAATCACCAAAAGGTTGTCGTTTTATTGGTTGACGACAATGGCACGTTCCTTAATTAACACCAAGATTCAAATACCCCAAATAATATATATTATGGACTTTCATGTGCAACATGAGTGAATAAATAAGATTTTTTTACGAATTTGTAACTCAAAATCATAGAATGTATCAAGCGTCATTATTTGTGAAATTTTATTTAAATTTGTAATTCAAAAGAGAATCACAAAAGGTTGTAGTTTTATTGGTCGAGGAGAATGACATGTACCTTAATTATAAGGTCAACCAAGATTCAAATACCCCAAAGGTACAATTGAGCCAAGTTTAATCCTTGATAAATCTTTTAGATAAATTTTAGACGGGGGAGAGGGAAGGAAAAAAAATTGGACCATTTCTCAATTTATGCATATCCTCGTGGTGCAGGAGCCATGCTAATTTACTCTGTACCATTCCAATTTTATCGGATGTCTCAGAAGAGACACTGTTGATGCTCTGCAACTCTGTATATGTAGTGCTGAATGTTGTACGCATTGGCAATGTGGGAGCAAAGGCACGCCAGTCCGTCACAAGTAAAGACATGTTTATCCGCAGAGGGCAAAAGTAGGGTTAGCTGGTATTAAAGTGTATAACCTTAGCTCCTGCATCGCCTTCTACCCAAAACAGATGGGTATACATACTTCAACCGAGCACAGCTGCTAACCAAGCAAACAAACCACCCTTGCCTCCTACGGACCTTCAGTTTACAAGACTGACCCCGTTGTGAACAGCGATCCCCATTGTTTACGGTTTCGAACCAATGACGATAAACCAGGAAATGTACCCTCAATGATCCCCAGAAAGGCCAAGCTCCTTACCTTGTCGGGGATGTAGCTCAAACGGTAGAGCGCTCGCTTTGCATGCGAGAGGCACGGGGTTCGATACCCCGCATCTCCATTTGCGTTTCGTTTTTTCTGTTTACAGCGGCGGTAAATGTCATTTGTAATATTCGTTTATCTGTGCTCAGTCCATCTCTTTGGACTCGCTTCATCTCCGCACCAGTGGTCTAGTGGTAGAATAGTACCCTGCCACGGTACAGACCCGGGTTCGATTCCCGGCTGGTGCATTTTTGTGTGTTTTCAAATAAATACGGTAGTGTTTTATTGTAATTAGTAGCAGTCTTGTAGGGAGTGTATGTTAGCAATGAGCGATGTAATTCCAAGGTTTGTTTAAACTTGTAATTGTGGAACACTGAAGTCGATAAATAGTAGATCTTCTAGCCAGAAAACGCATATTTTAATATTGAAATGAAACAGGCGTGGGATCTTACAAAAGGTTTAAGTCCGAGGAGGAGAGGGAGTGGAGGATTGTGGGGAGAGGGACAAGCAGCTCGTTATCCTTCCACTGTAGGAAGAGGGAGGTTGTCGTTGCTCTGTGAAACCAGCCTCACGCTGTCCCCTCCACCTTAAGTCACAAGACAGTCATCCCACCTTTGAGGGAGGGCCTTGCAAGCATTTTAGTACTTGGCACAGGGCGTGCCACACAACATGCCGCACATCTCCCCTCCGCGCACTCCAAGACTCTCCTGTTCTTCAACCTTGTGTGCCCCTACTCCGGTTACAGGCTCGCGTTACTGAGCTCGGCAACTCAAGCGTCTCCATAGTTAACATCTAAACGCCCTCTCCTCAACCCACGTCTTGCATGTGGGATTTATAAGAACATTCCCCTGCCTCTTCTGCGCTTCTTCATTCTCCATGTTCGATTGCAGTCAACACCCAGTGAAGGGCAACCGAGGTCCCTTGGGATCACAGCCCTCAGAAATACAGAGTGGAATAACTGCAGATCCAAACTCTCTCAAATTACTCCTAATTCTTTTACTTGAAGATAAAACTCAATAGGGCGGGGCCTCAGCCCCTACAAGAATCCAAGCAGCCTCCCACGCAGTAGTTTGGGCCTCCCTGGCCTGGGTGGCACCGAGGAAGTGTCGCCACTACTGCATTGTTTTTAAAAGTTTTATTTCACAAAGCGTGACTGCAGTTTCGAGTAAGGTCAAGCACCATGAAATTTTAAAAAGAAGATAAACTCATAACCATAACCGCCATCAACACACCAACAGAACTTTATCGGCTTCCTTCTCCGGGCTCCCACTTGATGTTTCTTTTTGATACAGGAAAAATACTCAGTACTTGGCTCCCAATTCTATGCGGTGACTATCTGCGATATCCGCACTAAATCCAGCTCTCCTTCCCACCTATTCCTACCACTACAAAGGATATTCGGAATAGTGTCTTTTCTGGGGTAATTTCTCCAAAGCGAAGGAAATAAACGAAGTGACGCTTTAGTCTCTCTTCAGATCATTTTAGAAATAAAAGCTTAAACTCTAATAAATGCTAATGCCTCATAGGTTGTATGCAAGAGATGTTCGCCAAGAACACAATAATGAGTTGTTGCCCAATCTTTTCAGTACTCTCTACTAATAATAATATATTAATTACTATATCAACAAAGTATCGCTGCAATTCCAGAGTATACTGTTCCCAACTGATTATACATGTTGGGATGAAACTCTAATTTGGTAATATAATACAGGGGACCATGGAATATGGAAATTTAAAACAACAACTACAATAAAGAGTTTAATCTTTTCACTCTCATTGACAAGAATAGACAATTTACCGTGAATACCCAGCATCTGCATCTAGAATTATTCTGTTCTTGATGGAAGTATGCCAAGATTTCCCAAAATCGTCTTCCCAACTTCATCATCAGATACCAGACCTTTTCTTCCTGTAGCACTATATAAAATTCTAGTAAATCCAAGTCAAATGCATTAATTTTAATGGCAAAATATGCTATGAAAACATTACCAAAATGTAAATGAAAAAGTTAGAGAGCTCTATGATAAATGGTTTATAAGAAAAAAATTTGTTGAGTGTTTTAAAATTGCATAATAATGGTAAGCTATGTGAATTTGACCTTGGGGGAATCTCCATGCTTATGATATTTAATTGTTCTTGTGAATAAATACTCATTAAAAATGGGTCGATAAAAAATTATTGAAAACTACATAGTTGAATCCATATAAAATATTATATGATATAAATATTATTAAGCGAAAGAATCACAAATATCTCTTGAATTATTATTTAATAATTCATAAAAGGAAAAAATGTCACTACAACTACATTGGATTTTTGAAGGGCAAAAAAGGAAATGGAAAATTGGAAGCAAACCAAACTCAATCTTGCAATAAATGTTAAGACATTTATAAAAATGTATGCTCAATCTAGTAGACCTTCTAAAAAAATATAATCTTGGAAAAATTTAGTTATAATGGATAATGATCTTACTTATTACCTAAAATATTAAGGATATAAAAATATTTTTATTAAAATGTTTACATTTAATATTATAAATGAAAATTGGATTATCCTTCACTTCTCTCATTTATTTTGGTTCATTTTAATAATTTACTTATGCCTAATACAATGATTGTTTTGAAAAATGATGTAATTTGGGAAGAACCTGAGAAAATTGATCATAGCTTGATTCCAACTATAATTACTCTCAATTTCAAAATTCAATCTTTATTTTGGTTCATTTTAATAATTTACTTATGCCTAATACAATGATTATTTTGAAAAATGATGTAATTTGGGAAGAACTTGAGAAAATTGATCATAGCTTGATTCCAACTATAATTACTCTCAATTTCAAAATTCAATCTTTAGTTTATACATCTTTTATGTTTGTGTAGATCTATGAATAATAAAATTAACCTAGGTTAATCACATAATTTGCAAAAATGAACCTACATGTCCTATGTCAAGTTTCAAAATTTGGGCCTCAATAGTAACACATGGCCATTATGAGTTCACATGAAGTCTAAAGTATTCAAAATACACTCTAGAGTGTTTTATTGAAGGTCAAAATCTAATTTATTAAAACAATAGTTAGCATGCAATGCACATCGAGAGTGTTTAGAAATAATCTTCATTAAAGTCATTGCATCACCATAAGAGCATTAATATATACATAACATCATATACATATTTAATGATTGACTATTGTCTTTGATATTTTTATCATATTGTTAAATTGATATCATAGGAGACTAAAAACAGAGAGAAATTTCCTTTATCCTTATATCCATATTTCTAAAATAGAATTTGATCCAAACATGATTCCATCTATCTCTATCTCTATATAGGATTAAAGATAAACTTAAGTTTCCATGAACCTCTTTATTTCTATACTTGATGTGCTTTCCATTTTCTCAAGATCTCTCTCAATCCAAGGTTGGTACAATAAAGCCTACCATTAACATGAAGAACCTAAGGTGATTAATGTTTGATACAATGAAAGGGAGAAATGGTGTAGAAATAATTCATATACTAGCCCTAAATAAGATGAATGTGCAAGATCTTATACTTATAGGAAATATATTACACAAAGAAGATCATACCATGACAAGATGATCTATATCGTGAAAACACTCTTGTGAGAAAATAAGCACACTCTAAACCTTGAAACTCTTCCATTCTATTTTCCTTGCTCTTTTTTCTTCTAGTATTAGGCACACCATATTAATTATCCCTAATCCATTTCTCTTGATTCATAGAACTTTGGACTTAGAACTATATTTTCCTTTACTAAAAAATGCATCTGACACTCTATATCCCTAATCTTGTATCCCTTCCCTTTACCCTTTTCTCCATATTAACTTTAGCGGTATAAAATTTTACCTCACCATAATCCCACTTCTTCTTCCATCAATATTGGGTATCCTTTCCTTGATCTTTTCTCCTCTTTACATATTTTCCTCTTAAAGTCCTAAGATTCTTTATACAACCTTCCCTAAAAATTTTGGTAGCATGTGGTAAGCCTAAACATTAGTTCACAACTACTCAATGCAACTTAGACTTTTTTAGATTCTACCAACCAATTAAAACCCACCACAAGATAATCCTTTAATAACCAAGCCAATGAATATATGCTAATAGTGATATTTTCATAGTTTTCACCTAGTTGCTTTCTTGGACCAGTCACAACATGATACATGTCTTAAATGCACATAACCACCCAAAGCAAGTGGGAAAGTGCATTTTTATGTTATTAAATTTGAAAACCTCCCTATCCTTGAACAATTCCAATCAAAAGGCCTCCATATCCAAGCAACCTCTATACATATCCAAGAAAAATATATCCATTTTCACAACCCTCCCATGCACGAAATAAGAGACACTCAACACAAGAATAAAAATGCATCGGTTTGTGTGTATCATAGACATTTTGGTCATACTACTAATGAATTTCATACTTTAAAGAGCATATTAGCTAACCTAGATCCTTGTAAAGATGACTATGATGAGATGATAGACTAAATAGCTATGGATTTTCTCCTTACTATATGGTAGTTGTAGTATCATTAGATACTCATTACCATGCATGGAGGCATAATATGTTTTTGTGCAATCACATGCTATCATTAAGGAGCACAATAATACAATCAATATAGGCTCACTTGTACCCCTATGCTTGGGGGGCAAGAGTGGCTAGCCTTGTATAAAGTGAATTCCTTTAGACAAGGGATCCTTTATCTCCCCTTTATCTCCTTAAAATATTAGTG